>JAFVLL020041344.1:0-33589 GCA_021397915.2 Tor tambroides | reverse complement strand
CATTATCCCTGAGAAAGCACTTGAAAATCCACACACAGGAGAAACCTCACTTGTGTTCGTTGTGTGGAAAAGGTTTTACAGAGCTTGGTTCTTTAACAGTTCACCAGAAAAGACACAACGGTCTGAAGAATCACATATGCGGTGAGTGCGGGAAGTCGTTTATTACGAATAGTGAACTGAAAGTGCACCAGAAAGTTCACACTGGAGAAAAACCTTTCAAGTGTTCGTACTGTGACAAGAGATTCAACCAAACCGGACATCTGAAAACACACGAGAGGATCCACACTGGAGAGAAACCATATCACTGCACTCCTTGTGGGAAGAGCTTCAGTCAGTTCGCTTCTCTTCTCAGGCATAAAAGCACTAATATCTGTCATAAGCTGTAAGGTTTTAACAAAGCCTGATGATTCGTGTTATTAGACATGATTTCAAAGTCATTTGACTGATTGCAGTGGTGTTGGAAGCTATGTAAATAACTATGATTAAAGTGACATTAAATCAAAATGTATTTGTTTTCTTAATATTGAACAATGCATGTTTTTAATCAAAATGTCATAATGTGCTGCAGTTCAGCCAATTGTTTTTAGATCCAGTGTATGTCTTCAAATCTTTCTAAATGATTGTTTCTCTGTTATAGTTATAATATTACATAAGTTGTCATTTTGGGTTGTGCATAAAGTCTTATTTAAGAGGAACCAAAAATGTTATAGTTTAACTGTTAATTCTCATTATTATACTGCATTATTTATCATTTTATAAGTACATTTGTTGTATTTGAAATACCTTAAGTTTTCTTACATTCCTATGAAATTTTCTCTTTTTATATCTCAGAATTTTTTTCTCCTGCATGCAGATCCGCATTTTCTCTACGCTTCAGTCCAATAGGTGGCGCAAACACATCATCATTTATTTCTCACAAAACTGAAAGAAGAATGAGGCGCTGAACGCAACTTGTACCTGAGCGTTGAACGCTCCAGAGAAGAACGAATGGTGTGTCATCTACGGTGGTGCAGTAATTATTATTTCCCGATGCATCGCAATCTTTATTTGAACGATCTCTATCTCGATCTATGCTTTCAGTTCATGCATGA
Source organism: Tor tambroides (assembly GCA_021397915.2). Taxonomy (NCBI): domain Eukaryota; kingdom Metazoa; phylum Chordata; class Actinopteri; order Cypriniformes; family Cyprinidae; genus Tor; species Tor tambroides. Next base: position 32,498 of record JAFVLL020041344.1, on the reverse strand, counting down.
ATCAGCTTAACTTAACCTTATTTGTGACGCCCCTGCCAACGAATACTTGCATTAAGTTTTGTTATTTTAACAAGGTTACATGATGTAACGTCCACCGTACTGTAACCGCTTCTTCTGTTGGCAGCATGTGAACGATCATCTGTACCGCAGTTGGAAACACATGAATAAACATGGGAAGGTATGTTGAAATGTACAAATTATTGAAATGATCTTCTCTCTTATGCAGGCATCATAACCTAATCAAAGTTTGAACTCCAAAAAGACGTTAGTAAAACAGTAACGGTAACGTTACATTTACAGTTAAGAAGTCATTCAGTTTTGATGGTTTGTTCGTTTGCTGTAAAAACTAATAGTTTATTGTAAATTTGAATAATTTTGCCAAATGTATTATTTTTTCCACAATTAATTAATGTCATTGAAAAGTTAAGACTTAATATTTTCATTAACCCAGTGCAGAACTCAAAACTAAAATTGTGTTTGAAGTAACATGAGAGTTTGTGACTGTTTTGAAAGACTGTTACAGTGTTCAGTTTATACATATGGGCTTGTTGATGTTGATTAGCATATCTGAAAATAACCAGCAATAATCTGTCTGTTGTCAAATTTTAGCTTTTATTGTTGTAGCAATACCAAGGTCACCTGTTACCAGAATTAGATGAAACAGATGTTTTTTTCTTAACAGAATTGTACATATACTCGATAACAATTGCATATGAATTGAAATATGCATTGAATCATGAAATCTGTGTCAATATTTAGTCTTGGTATCATCTTGGTGCTGCCAGAAGCTAGGTCCAGAACTCTGCAGAATGAAACATGAAGAAACGGAGGAACAAACAGGCTGGTGTTTATTCATGATTCCTCTTTCGAGAGGCTGAAGAATCAGCCAGAGGGGTTGTTAAGTGCCAAACAATTTTTTTTATTATTATTATTATAAGCGCTGTGAAATAAGTTAAACAAATAAGTAATATAGGGGACAAACCTGAGCATTTTGCTTGTAATTTGGCTAGTAAAAATTAGAGGTTAGATCAATCAAAATATTATGAGTTTTTTTTTTTAATATTACATTTATTTAAATGAGTACACGTTTATTTTCAGTGAGGTTCAAATGAGGCAAACTTTAACAGAATGGGTAACAGGGTTGCATATTCAGCATAAACAAAGCAAAAACTAATATTAATATTAAAAACTAATTTTGAGTTTTAAAGTATGTTTATTGTGCAAATATATATATATATATTAGGGAGAGATCAATCAAGTTTTTTACTTTTACTTAACTTTTTTTTTGTATTTACTTAGAGTATTTATTGAGTAAATGTTACCCATTTATTAATACATGATTTTTACTTGTTACATTTTATCTGCAACTTTTATTGTCTGCTGATTGTTTTTGCATCAGCAAAATTTTAACTAGCTATATCTGAAATCCATTAAGTTTTAATACGGATTCTTTTTTAAATTTCTCAGTAAAGCTTTTTAATCGCCTCTTAAACTATATTTCACTGTCCGTCTGCATCAGTAAATAGTTTACCTTATGTTTGTTTGATATTGTTTTATAGATGGATTTTGGCGCTTTTCTGATGATCTACCGTTGAGCAGGGTTGCCAGGTTTTCACAACAAAACCCGCCAACTATCCCAACCAACCGCATTTCGGTGGGAGCAGTCGGGAAAACCGCGGACATGGCAACATTGCCGTTGACCTCGGCTCGCGGTGATGACGTCACCACTCGCGCGTGCTCGACCAGCGTCGATTCAGCGGTCTTTCACGCTGCTTTCTTGTGTTTACACAACTAAACACAGTTTATTAAAGGGTCATTTCTGCCTTTTTTCGACGGGTACAGCGCTATTTCTGCCTCTGCCGATTGAAACACTTGCAACAGACAACGAGCATGTGAGGAAAATTTATTTAGATCTGAGCGAATTTGTGTTTTTGTATGTAGCCTATAGTTCTATGATTGTTTTGCTGTTTGTTAGAACATTTAAACCATAAATACCTAAGTGTGAATATAGGTATATATGAACACTTAAATTTTTATGATTTGTCCGTTTCTGGACATACCAAAAAGATGTGTTATGTGATCTAATTACTTAATTGCTATGAATGCAGTCATCAGGAATTCTAACAATGTTTAGATTCATATAAAAAAAATTATAATGATGTTGTATCTGGTATTGTTACTGTATCATATTATGCAAAATAATCGTAATGTTTTAATAGAGCAGTTTCATAGTCTTTCAGCACATATTCTTCCATTTCTACCCACAGATACTTATATAAATAGGGAGATGATCTGCTGCTGATCCTGAATGGCTTGTTTAATGGGTGTTTTTAGTGGCTCATCAATATTATCAGCTGCTGAAATCCTCTTTATTTCATGTCAATACATCCTGTTTTCACCTCATTCATTGTGCAGATGTATTCAAATCTGTAAATTGCTCTATTAAGCTCATTTCATTGGTGTTAACACACTTAAGCAAATGAAACAATCACCTATTGTGATTGCATTAATTTCATTAATCTGTCATAACCATGTTTCATATAAAACACAAAAATAAAATGAAATTAACAAAAACAAAAATAGTTAAACTCAATTGGTGGTTTATTTGTACCTTGCAAATTTGTAAAAATTTTATTTCTGTGTTTTTCAATTCAGTTTTAATATATGAATAAAATAAAAAGTGAATGTTTTTGAATTATATAAAACATTTTGTGATTAATTTACTTAAGTTACTTTATGAGATGAATAGACAGGGGAACACCAATGTTTAAAGTATGTTAATTAGTGTAAAGACAAACTCAATAACTGATTTATCTTTAATTTTGGCAGATCTGCTCCTCCTTCAGTGAAGCTCCTCCCACTGCAGTTCAGCAATAAATGCTGGAATATTCCCATCCGCCTACAAGTGAAGACGAGCATCAAAGCATCAGGAAGAAGTGAAATCTGCAGAGACAGAGTTTATTGAAGGACAGTGAGAACATCCCTGCAGAATGAAACACACTGAAGAACAAACAGGTTGGTGTTTATTCTCGATCTTTCATCAGTGAGACTGAAGAACATTAAGATTATAAAGCTGCAAGCAGGTCTTCTAATTTAGTGTTTATAGTAGAAAAAACCTTGTTGTGAATGAACATAGTTAAACCAATAAATAATATAGGGATAGTCTACAGATGGTGCTCAGCCAGAATAAGACTTTTACAGCTGAGTGGCGCTTTATCCACAGACTTCGAAGGTGGATTAATAAATCGTCTTCAAGTTTAAACCCACAAGTTCTTTCAGTATTCAACAAAGACATTGTATAACGAAATAGTATTGCTTTTTATATCAAAACTAATAAATGAATGCTAAAATTTGAAAATAATATAAAAATACAACTAAATAAAAATATTAAAATAAAACTGCTTAAGTTTATAAATTACACATTTTACAAAAAGTAAAAAAAAATAAAAGTTTCAGGACAGTTTTATTACAGGTTGGCATGTAATAAATGTAATTTATTTAGGTTGGCATGTAATAAGACATTTTAATCGACCATGATCAAAAATCGTCATATCGCACACCCCTACCGTCTTTTAACAAATTATGCTTGGCTTCCTATAGCAACAGAGTCTGGGCCACAGTCAGCACTTCTGGCATTGCTTTTTTTGTCTTGATTGCAAATGTTTGTGATTTTATTTGTATTTTTTTATGTGTGATAGATTCTGACAATTAAAACAAAAATCAATCTTGTGTATCCATGGCATCAATCACAACTTTCTTTGTTCAGAAATGGAAATAACTTAAAATGTGATTTGTGTGTTGTACTTTTAGTAGCTATGTATTGTAAAAATATTAAGGAATTTTAGCTCTGGTTAAGCTTTTATTATGAATTTTAGCTGTAGGGAATTCAAATATTAAAATTAGGGTTGATTTGATATGATTAATTGATATTAATCAAAACGTCAGATTTATACTTTATTAACGATCGTCCCGCGATTCGCTATATCAGTATCTCTGTAATGGTTTGTTATCTTATTCGGGGCCAACGAATAGAATAAACCAAATATTACTTTATGTAAATTTATGAGCATAGGTAAACAAGACCTGGGCACATTGTTTGATTCTGAATATTACACAACAGAAAACAGATTTCTTTTGATGAAAGAAACGGGAGTTTATTTCTATTCTATGATACAATACTACAAAACACACATACACACATACACATACAAATGCGCTATTTTGAAGAAAGTTAAAGTCTAGCCCTTGTGGCTATTTCGTGAACTTCCGCCTAGGGAGTTACACCAGCAGAGAACGTTTCTGTCTTTGCACTATTGATTAACGCAACCCAAGTTCAGGAAGAGAGTGTTTAGTTACGTGCTTGTTGGAGGTCCTACAGGTTTCTGCTTTTCCTGGTTTGAGGGAAATCTCCGCCATGATTGGCCTGTGGCTGACGTCGTTCTGGGAATGCCTTCGGTGAGGCTGTTTTCCTGGTGATTTGAAAAACGCATGTCGTGAGGTTCTTTAGAGTTCTTTAGTCGGCTTCAGGCTTGAAGAGGTTCTTCCGAGATTTGACTAAGTATTGGTTCAATGTTCACGCTCTGCCGGATGTTAATGGCTGTGAGCGCTTTTGAGCGACTCAATGAGACGAGGACAAAGTTTCAAAAAGGCGCGCGAGCAAGGAGAGAGCAAAGTCTTTGTGTCATAGGGATTTAACCGGAGGCATGCTGTCCAACCCCTAGAGGCTTCTACCAATCACATTGTTCCTTTAGGGCGGAGCCCCGCCCACACGGCTCAGTTTTCCGTGCGTGAATTTATCTGCTTTGCTATCTTGTCCCATGAGGAAAATATCCTGGCAGATTTCTATAAGTGTTATAATCATTCCTTGTGATGCTAAAGGATCATTTTCATTCACACAAAATTGTCACCTTTATCATGACGATTAATATGAGACCAAACATAAACACATTTAACACACGTTAATAGCTTTCCCTGCTAAAACACACAAAAGGGTTCAAATTAAAGATTAGAAATAACCTTCATGCATATATGATCCTAAAAGCTCAGTGAGTCCCCCATAGGGAACATTATACATTCAAAAGATTACCAGAAATAATATCATAGATTCTGATAACACAGCAAAGTTTATAAATGACAACCTGAGTATAAAATACAACTTGAATATATATATTGTTTCGCTACATATTGCCGTGATGGCAGCAGCTACTGCTGTGTAATTTTGTGAATAATTTTAAACCTTTGCCTACGTGCGAATATGCACGCACATTCTTTCTGGAATGCAGGGGGAGAGCAGACACAGGGGTTACAAGGTCCTTTTCAGATTGGTCTGCTCAATTTCAAACCATAAAAATGTCTTTCTTTGTTGATCCACTCTGTTGAGTTCCTTCGCTAAGTGGTCACGTGATCTAAGTTTGAGATCCCACGGACTTGATAAAAAAAACAGATGCGATCCTGTTTAACATATGTTCCGGACTTTCTCCACAAATCTGTCCTTGTTTTAGGAGTCTCGTGAGATGTGAGAGAACAGGACAGGATGCTGTTCCAACGATTTGAGTGAGGTGCTGGCCATTTATTAGTTTACGATCACAGATTAAACACAAAGACATTCCTTTTGTTCCCGCTCAGAGATATCCCGTGCTTGGAGTTCTTCCTGTTCACTAACTTTACAGTATGTACAGCAAAACTACAGCGCCTCCAGTAGGCTATTTTATGGAGCTGTAAACACTGGAAAGTCCGATTGAACAACCTATTCATATAAAACTAGCTCTATGTTAATAAATTGTATATATAAAATTATTTTATTTACAAGTTTCGTGTTTGTGTTTTTCCCATTCTGTTTGTTGCATCTGAAAATTACTTAATCTACATATACACTCGTAGTCTACATTATTTAGATCAATATTCAGAAACAGGTGCTGTTAAACAGGTGCAACCTTTGTTGAGTGTTGAATGAAAATGTAGGGCAGCTAATAAATTTTAATTTTAAAACAAGTTAATTAGCTAAATACATATCCATCTGAGACACTGTATATAGTTTATAACAGATAATAATTAATATATAGTCTATTAATGTTAATATTATGTTAGATAATAGTGGAATTGATCAAATGTTGAATAGTTTTTGCGACAGAAACATGAGAAAATTGTAATTTGGAGATCAATGTTTCTCGTTCGTGGAAAATATTCATAAAAATGCATCAAAATGATCATAACTTTGTTGTAGCCTCTACTTTCAGGTTCACTTTTATGATATTTCACCTCACATTTCTCTCTGAATTTTAAGATTTATTTATAATGTATTTGTGTTTTATTTTTTATTTCAGACCTGATGGAGAAACATCATGTCAAAACTGAAAAAAAAACCTCGCTCACAGACTAAAAGGATCTCTTTATTGCGTAGTAGAAACAAGAAAAGTTTCATCTGCGTTCAGTGTGGAAAGAGTTTGACATGGAAGAAGAGTCTCAACATTCACATGAGGATCCACACTGGAGAGAAACCCTTCACATGTGTTCTGTGCGGGAAGAGTTTCAGACAACAAGGACACCTTAAGGACCACATGAACGTCCACATTGTAGAGAAGCTGCACCCGTGTGATCAGTGTGGAAAGAGTTTCGCATACAAACAGAGTCTCAAGGTTCACAAGAAGATCCACACTGGAGAGAAACCGTACACTTGTGATCAGTGTGGAAAGAGTTTCAGACAGTCGTCACACCTTAAGGAGCACATGAACAGCCACAGTGTAGAGGAGCTGCACACATGTGATCAGTGCAACAAAACATTTCTGTGGGCTTCAGGCCTGAAGAAGCACCTGAAAGTCCATTCAAAGGAAAAGCCACATTCATGTTCTGTATGTGAAAATAGTTCTGAAGTCTGTGCACTGGCGTTAACAGAGGCCAGAGATGCTGAAGACAGATGCATAGAGGAGATAATAGTGTGGTAGGCAGGGCAAGTTGTTGTTCACGATGAGTAAGGTATTGGAAGAAGATCCTAAATACTGAATTAGGGATGGGGTCAGAGGTGGAAAGTAGTGAAGTAGTTTATCAGAGTGTTTTTCTTTGGAGAACTTTTACTTCACTACATTCCAAAGCATAATATTGCACTTTTTACTGCACTACATTTCATAAATAAAAGTTGTTGTTTTTCCACCTTTAAAGGGGTCATATGATGCGATTTCAAGTTTGAGGTATTCGACCAAAATGCTTGAGGTATTCGACCAATCACAACGCACTGGATAGCTGGCCAATCAGAGCACACCTCGCTTCTCAGAACGATGAGCTTTGTAAAAATTGACACGTTTCAGAAAGGCAGAGCATAGAGGAGCAACAATAATGTACAGTATGTGGAAAATAATGTGTTTTTTGAACTTTAAACCGCATAAACATTGCATTACACCAAATACACAAAATATTGTTTTTTTTTTTTTTTTTAGCAACGTCATTTGACCCCTTTAATACTTAAGAACATGTAGTACTTTCTTGTACTCAAGTAAATCTTTGAATTACTTTTACTTGAGTAAAAGAAATAAAGTACTAGATTTCTAATGTAATTAAGTATTAAATGATATTTAAACATATTGAAACATAGTGCAGTAAAAAGTACAATATTATGCTTTGGAGTGTTGTGAAGTAAAGTTTTCTAAAGAAAAACACTCTGATAAAGTACAGACACTTGAAAAGGACTTTTAAAGCAGAGTACAACAAATACTTCACTACTGTCCGCCTCTGGGTGGGGTTTATATCTTGGAGTATCTTTCTCACTGTCTTCAGAAAATTTTAGATATTTTTTTTTTCATCTTACCTCCCTATAATGCATATTAAAGTGGTATTTATGGCAGCGGTTCTCATGCACCAACCCCCGCTCCGCATATTTTACGTCTCTCTTAGTTAACACACCTGATTCAGATCATCAGATCGTTAGAAGAGAGCTGCATGAATGAACTGTGTTCCGATTGACATGATCCCTACATAGTGTTCATTGCTTCCTACTCCCTGAGCAGGGGAAATCCGTTGAAGTTTACTTCTCTTTGGAACATTCATTCATGGATTTGCGCTACGCCACTGCCTGCGGTGTCTTCTCACACAGACGAAACTTACTAGAGAAGTGTGACATAATGTACCTCTGTAAATAAATACAATTTAAATTCACGTCTCGCACACTTTAATGCCCTCTAAATGAAACATATACCCTTCAATCTGGAATCAAGGCGGAATATCCGGTGATGTCCACTTCGCAGGGCACTTGCGGTCGAGTAGCGCGAGGACTAGAATTGGGAACCGCTGGTTTACTGAAATAACCAAAGAAACGCTGTATTGCTGCTCTTCCATAAGTGCCACCTGCTGACAGAGAGTGAATTTGTGTTATCATTCAGCCCGTCTGATGTTTTGGTTTTGTGCAAATGTTTTACGTTACGTAATTTACGTAGCATAATTACACTAAGCTGAAGTCAGGCCATTCTATTTTTGCTTCAGATTTTGAAATTATATGCAGCATCTTTGTTTGGATCGTGATTAAAATGCAGTGGTTGCCTCTAAATTTAAATGACTACAGAGAGTTCGGCCTGGAATAGAGCAAATGAATAGCATGTTCTCATATTTTCATTCTTTCTTGCCTTTTGCTACAATTACAAAATAAAATAGATGTAAAACAGCAATCAGAATCAGCCTATTTGCTTGCACATCGAAATTCAGGATCAGGTTTTGATTGTTGAAGCTTTTTTCATCAGGATGCTGCTCCGTTCTGCACAGCTGGCAGTTTTGGTGGGTAATCCTAAATTTTTGCTGGTGCTTATAACTTCTTTAGCTTTTGAACCAATGCTACCAAGAAAAAACGTAATTTTTACAGCTCAAGATTTAAAACTGCTCCAGAGGAGCCACACTGGAGAGAAACCGTATCAGTCACAATAAGATCATCTTTAGATGCCGCTCCTCACTAAACATGACACAATAATGCATTGAGCAATAAAATCTCTTCTGTATAAATCTGTCCTTAGCCATAACAAACATCAGGAAAAAGAAACATCATCTAGTTTTCACTGTGAATAAAGTTCATCTTAAAGTACATCAGTTTCAACTGTGAGATTCGGATCAAATCAAAGATGATTTGTTTTGTATTGTTAAATTTTTCTCAAAGTAGAACTTTTTTTACGAGTACAAAGCACGTGTGTTCTTGTTCAGGAAGCTAAGAAGAGGCTGTAACACTTCAAGAGAATTTGTCTAAGCACTATACGTGCTTTATAAAATCATTACAAACGATGTTGAAATTTGAAAAACAATCATCTGGATTTTTACTAGTGAATTGATTGAAATGAATGATCGAAGATCGAGCTTCAATTTAATTATTGCTTAGTGTGTGCTTAGTGTTCTATTTTCATGCACTAATTTTGTACTTAATATACTAGTTTAGTTTTTAGTTTAGTTTATTATTTGTATAGCACATTTAAAAGCAACACATGTTGACCAAAGTGCTTTCCAGTAAAATTACCAAAACTAAAGCAATAAGAATATAGAAACAACACGACATAAACACAAGACCATCAGATATGCACCAACTAGTTCACACCAAATGCCCGGGCAAGTAAACGCCCTCTTAGACGTGTTTTAAAATGACCTAGTGAAGTACAACATCTAATTTCCAGTGGCAGGTCATTCCAGAGGCGAGGTGCCGCCACCGAAAAGGCACGGTCTCCTTTGGATTTTAAGCGGGATTTAGGGACCTTTAATAAAAAAATTTTGAGATGACCTCAATGGCCATGTCGTAGTATAAACTTGGATCATGTCTGAAATATATTCAGGAGCTAGACCATGCAAGGCTTTAAAAACATACAATAAAACTTTAAAATGAACTCTAGAATTAACCGGCAGCCAGTGCATGAAGCTAGCACTGGGGAAACACTGACCTGTTTCTTGGTCCCAGTCAGCAATCTGGTTGCTGTGTTTTGTAATAGTTGAGGATGATTCAACAGAACAGCTGGAATCCCCAAATACAATGAATTACAGTAATCCAATCTTGATAAAATAAGTGCATGTATAACATGCTTCAAATCGTCAAACGACAAAAAATGTTTTTTTGCAATATTTCTTAGCGGAAAATATCCCGCCTTTACCACAGAGTTCACTTGCTTATCAAATTTAAGCTCCGAATCGAAGACCACTCCCAGGTTTCTTACTTGTTTATGCAGATTCGAGGCAGTAGGAACTAAACCGGTTTGCACATGTGAGGACGGTATAATAGAGCCAAATATTAGGGGGGAAAAAATTATCCTTTAGTACTTCTTAAGAACACCTAAATGTGCTATTTTAGGACTTATATGATCTTAAGATAGATGTTCTTGAGCCCAAACCGGGAAGCTGCACTTCTAAAATGATCAAATAGTGATTGAGTTTAAGTGAGGGTGTGTGCCATCAGTGTACAGTCATCTGCATACAAAAGGTCATGCAGGATTGTACAATGTGTCTTTGTGCGAGCCTGAAGCCTGCGTAAATTGAAAATGCTGGCAACTGTAAGGAACTGGATTAGAAAGCCCATGTCGCAGTCCTTAAAAGCCACATATAGCATCAGTGTGCTCAATAATGTGTCTTTGACCTTCATTATGTATGTTTTGATAATACTGTGTTGTAAATAAAATACAAATAATCAAAACCCCCATTATTTTAATCTATTCACATTCTTTCTTACCTGCCTCACAGTTCCAGTGATGGCCCATTAGGGGAGGGCCTTTGTCTCTCAGGTGTGAATCACTAAACATTCATGGCCATTGTCACTCCCTCACATACAGCCTTTCTAACACAAAACATGTCTTACAAAATTTAAATCAATATATTGTTTTCTGTGAATGAGTGAACGGTGATTTTCACATCATTTTGTAGCAAAAACTCTAGTCTACCACATCCAGTTCTCAAGTCTTGTGAACAGTTGTTCTGTATGTGTTTTATGGCCATATTTCAATTACTTTAAAAAATAAATTTTCACTAACCATGCATAAACCTTATTTTTTTCAAAAGCACAAACATGAATTACAGTGAATACAGTCTTTAGCCATTAAGCTGTTTCTAAGAAAAGCACCAATGTCAGGGCATGTCAAAACCTCTCCAGACCTCAGAGGGTTAATGACTGTTATGCTGCCTGGTTCTTGGTTAGCAGCTAAAATTACAAATAGTTTAAGTTTCATAAATTGTTGTGTGCTGGGTTATTTTGCCAGTTAAAGAACTAGTTGTGTGTAGTTATAAAAGTTCTGTAACCATTGGTCAGAAGTGTATGCATTTAACAGTTCACAATGTTGTCTACATTGTCTAGCCACTTGTATGCAGGTATGCCATTTTTTAAAATCACACCATGTGCGTAATTTAAATGTAGTGAACAGACGCAATTTCAGTTACAGGACCTCACATTCCTTAGCAGAAACTAGGGAATTCTCTCGGCCACACTGTGGCCGATTTCCTGCCCTAAACCTCCTTATCAAACCCATAAACCCTGATGGATTTATAGAACCACATCCTGCATCTGCAAGCACCAGGACAGCAATAACTGACTCCTTTCAGCCAAACTCACTGAAAATCAGAGAACCAGTATTGTTAATGACTAACTTTGGCAGAAATAAGTCTGAAGAACAAAGAAACTGCTTATCTGGAGATATTCCAGAAACAGAGGGGGCGCAAAACCACGACCCCTTTTTACGCATAAATTACTAGTCTGATAAACACAGGCGATGGACTTTATAGCTCTGTCCGAGCTAAGAAAATCTCCAGATCACCCTAAAGTGATGACCTCATAACCTCGCTCTTCTTCTCCTCACATTCCAAAGGAAACATTTTATGTTCTCCGTTAACAGACAAAAGAAACTCAAACTTTTACAAAGAACTTCTAAGAAGAGACATTCATTTAGCTGCTGATATTAAAAGCAATATACTCAAGAGACCATATATATATATATATATATATATATATATATATATATATATTCAGGTTGTATTTTGTGAAATGAAATTAAGCTTGCTGTGTTATTGGAACCCTTGGTATTTTTGGTAATCTTTTGAATGTATAATGTTCCCCTGTAGAGGACTCACTAGACTTTTAGGATCATATGCATGATGGGTTATTTCTAATCTTTAATTTGAACCCTTTTGTGTGTTTTAGCAGGGAAAGCTATTAACGTGTGTGAAATATGTTGAGTTTGGTTTCATATTAATCGTCATGATAAATGCGACAATTTTGTGTGAATGAAAATTAACCTTTAGCATCATAAGGAATGATTATAACACTTTATAGAAATCTGCTAGGATATTTCCTCCATGTGACATATTTTATTAGCAGATAATACATGCACGGAAAGAGGCCGTGCGGGGCGGAGCTCCGCCCTACAGGAACAATGCGATTGGTAGAAGCCCCTAGGGGTTGAACAGAATGCATCCGGTTAAAACCCTATGACGAAAAGACTCTGAGCTCTCTGCTTGCTCGCGCGCTGCTCGAAAACTTTGACTTCGTCTCATTGAGGCGCTCCAAAAGCGCTCACAGCCGTTAACATCTGGCCGAGCATTGAACCTTGAACCAATACTTTCTGAAGAAATCCTTCAAAGCCTGAAGCAGAGTAAAGAACTCTAAAGAACTTCGAAACGGGCCACTTTCGCGTCAACAGCAAAGCAGCCAATCATCGCGGAGTTCCCTCAAACCAGGAAAGGAACGGAACCACCGATCAGCTGTGATCTCAACTTAAAGCAAGTAACCAAACAAATTTCCATCGCTTGCTGAACTTGGTTTGCGTTAATCTTTAAAAGCAAAGATAGAAACGTTCTCTGCTTGTGTAACTTCCTTAGGCAGAGTTCACGAAATAGCCACAAGGGCTAGACTTTAACTTTCTTCAAATAGCGAATTTGTGTATATGTGTGTTTGTATGTGTGTTTGTTTTGCTAGCTTATTTTAATTAGAATATGAATAAACTCTTGTTTCATCCATAAAGAAACGTTCTGTCTTCTGTTGTGTAATATTCAGATCAAACAATGCCCAGAACCTGTTGCCTATGCTTATAAATTTACATAAAGTACTATTTGGTTTGTTCTTTTCGTTGGCCACGAATAAGATAAACGAAATCGTTACAGACATACTGATATAACAACTCGCGGGACGATTGTTAATAAAGTATAAATCGGACGTTTTGATTAATATCAATTAATCATATCAAATCAACCCTAATTTTAATATTTGAATTCCCTAAAGCTAAAATTCATAATAAAAGCTTAACCAGAGCTAATTTACTTTACATAAACGTAATTTAATTTGTTTGTTCTTAAAGGCTGAATAATTCCAAATGAACTCATTTTGACAAGAAAATACAATGAAAAATGTCATTTAGAAGTAGCGCGTCAATTTTATGTGGTAGAACACTTGCTTTTTCTCTCTCACGTGAGGAAATAAAGAGTGGTCTCACCAGAGAGACAGTGTGTCTGGGTTTTTAAATGCATAGATTGTGTGAATGACCACATATGTGAATGCAGTGTTACTGAATGTGTTTTACACCGATGATTCACTTAGGCTATGGTCTCTTCAAAGATTGAAGTTGGAGGTGAAGTTGTATATTAGTGAAAAATACAAACTCAGTAACTGATTTATTGTTGATTTTGGCAGATCTGCTTCAACCACAGAAACATTCTGTGAAGCTCCTCCCACAACAATCACACCTTCAGTGAAGCTCCTCCCACTGCAGTTCAACAATAAATGCTGGAGTATTCCCATCAGTCTACAAGTGAAGACGAGCGTCAAAGCATCAGGAAGAAGTGAAATCTGAGTTTATTGAAGGACAGTGAGAACATGAGAGATCCAGAACCCTGCAGAATGAAACACACTGAAGAACAAACAGGTTGGTGTTTATTCTCGATCTTTCATCAATAAGACTGAAGAAAAATAAGATTATAAAGCTTCAAGCAGTTATAGATTTGTTGCTGTAGGAAAAAATGTAAAAGCTGTGCAATAATTTAGCTCAAGCAGCAAATGACAACGGCACTTTTTATAAACTGGGTACATTTGTATTTATTTTCAACATAATTCATTTATGTTGGATAATTGTGTAGTTGATCAAGCATATTTATTTTCACTACAGAAACATGTCACAAAATTGTGCCTCTGTTGTTTAAAAATGTTTATTAATTATTGTAGTTATTAAGTTATAGTTACAATAATACATTTGTGACCCTAGACCACAAAACCAGTCACAAGGTTCAATTTTTGGAAATTGCGATTTATATATCATCTGAAAGTTGAATAAATAAGCTTTCCATTGATGTATGGTTTGTTAGGATAGGACAATATTTGGCTGAGATACAACTATTTGAAAATCTGGAATCTGAGGGTGCAAAAAAATCTAAATATTGAGAAAATCGCCTTTAAAGTTGTCCAAATGAAGTTCTTAGCAACGCATATTATAAGTTTTGATATATTTACGGTAGGAAATTTACAAAATATTTTAGTGGAACATGCTCTTTACTTAAAATCCTAAAGATGTTTGGCATTAAAAAACTGGATAATTTTGACCCATACAATGTATTTTTGGCTATTGCTACAAATATACCCCAGCGACTTAAGACTGCTTTTGTGCTCCAGGGTCACATATAATAATAATAATACATAATGGTTTACTTTCAAGTCCTTTATTTTCACATTTCTCTCTGTTTTTTTAAACAATTTGCTGATTTTTTTTTTTTTACTTTAATATCAAGAGTTGATTGAAGAAAACGAGGAGAATGAAGAACTGAATGAAGAGAAGGAGAAACACGTCAAAACTGGAGAAAAATATTTTAGTCGCTTTCAACCCAAACAGAAAGATTTAAAGAAAAGAAGAGACAAGAAATCTTTCACCTGCACTCAGTGTGGAAAGAGTTTGACATGCAAGAAGAGTCTCAACATTCACATGAGGATCCACACTGGAGAGAAACCCTTCACATGTGATCAGTGTGGGAAGAGTTTCAGACAATCATCAAACCTTAAGGGCCACATGAACATCCACTCTCGAGAGAAACTGCACAAATGTGATCAATGTGGAAAAACATTTTTGTGGGCTTCAAACCTGAGGAAGCACTTGACAGTTCATTCAAAGGAGAAACCACATTCATGTTCTTTGTGTGGAAAGAGTTTTTCATTAATGCAAAGTCTAAAAGCACATCAGAAAATACATACTGGTGTGAAAGATTACATGTGCTTTGAGTGTGAGAAGACTTTTATTACAGCTAAAAAGTTGAAACTGCACCAGAGGATCCACACTGGAGAAAAACCTTACAAGTGTTCACACTGTGACAAGAGATTCAGTCGGTTAGAAAACCTGAAAACACATGAGAAGATCCACACTGGAGAGAAATCGTACACATGTGATCAGTGCGGGAAGAGTTTTAGACAATTGGCAAGACTTAAGCAACACATAAACCTCCACACTGGAGAGAAGCTGCACGAATGTGGTCAATGTGGAAAGAGTTTCACGTACAAACAGGGTCTCAAGATTCACATGAAGATCCACACTGGAGAGAAACAGTTCACATGTGATCAGTGTGGCAAGAGTTTTGCACAATCTTCATACCTTAAGAAACACATGAACATCCACACTGGAGAGAAACTGCATGAATGTGATCAATGTGGAAAAACATTTTTGAGGATCTCAGACCTGAAGAAGCACGTGACAGTTCATTCAAAGGAGAAACCACATTCATGTTCTGTATGTGGAAAGAGTTTTTCACTGATGCAAAGTCTAAAAGCACATCAGAAGAGACATATTGGTGTGAGAGATTATATGTGCTTTGAGTGTGATAAGACTTTTATCACAGCTAAAGATTTAAAACTGCACCAGAGGATTCACACTGGAGAGAAACCTTACATGTGTTCACACTGCAACAAGAGATTCAGCCGTTCAGACCATCTGAAATCACACGAGAGGATTCACACCTGAGAGAAACCATATTACTGCACTGCATGCGGGAAGAGCTTCAATCAATCAACAAATATGCAGTCAGTACTCTAGATCATCTTCAGATCCAGCATTTTCATGTCTGATGTCGCGTCTTCACCAAACATGACACAATAATGCGTCAAGAAATAAAGTATCTTCTGCATAAATCTGTCACAAAGAAACATCATCTAAAGTCACAGTGAATAAAGTTCATCTTCAAGTTCCAACTGTAAAATGTTTGTGGGCTTCAAACCTGAAAGTTCAAACAAAGGAGAAACCACATTCATGTTCTTTATGTGGAAAGAGGTTTTCACATCTGCAAGTTTAAAACTACATCAGAAGATACACACTGATGTGAGAGATTATACGTATGTACTCTTGAGTGTGAGAAGACTTTAATTACAGCTAAAGATTTGAAGCGGCGCCAGAGGATCCACACTGGAGAGAAACCTTACAGTTTCATCTGTGAGATTCAGATCAACTCAAAGATGGAGTTCCTCCCCAAAGAACAATATCTAAAAGTTTAATTCTTGTATAATTTTGCTTCATGATATTAATGATATCATTGTGTTTTCTTATGAGTTTCATTCATCACTTTAATGTGTTTAGACTTGTATGAAGTAAAGTAGTTTTTTTAACGTGCAAAATGTTCTTTTTCTTGAAGCTGAAGAACCAAAGTAACATTTTTGAACTGACGTTGATTTTATCCTTTTTTATTGTTTTTAAATCAAGTAGATATTCTTCCATTTATGATGTATTTAGTAAATCCGCCAATATACTGTAGCATTGCTTTGCTTCTCTTATAAGTAGGGATGGGTACCAGAACCAATCTGTTTGAAATTAAGAAAAAACATTTTATTTAATAAAATGACCATTTATAAATGGTATCTTGTGAATTGTGTCTCACTAACCATTTCTATAGTATTATATAGTCTATGATGCGTCTGTGCAATTCGCAGAAGAGAGACCTCTCTCGCTATTTAGGGCTGTGCGATTAAACTAATCGATTTTGGGTTTGGTTTCCAATGATTATGAAAACAAAATATTTGAGCTAAAGTGACTATTGCGCTGCATTCTGTCTACTTTTCTTTAACAGAGCTTTTGTTCCTCTACAAAGTCCAAACATAACATTGTAGGATCTCAGAGTGAATCAGACAGTGATAACTTGACCAGAACTGAAACTGACCAAGAAGCTGAATTCCACATGAAGCCTCAATTCCACATTTAGGACCAGAAAATCAGAGAAGCTTATTTTGTAGACAATCTGCTCATGGATTTCAGCAATTAGACTGTCTTTTGATCCAAATGTCCACAGTATCAGGTCATCTCTCTGTACCTCAGTAACATCAGTGTGTAAAGTGACAGAATCTCCCCTCATCACTGGCAGGGACTTTATTTGATTTATATCAGAAGAACCAAACACACCTGAGATCATATAAAGAACTTTCTCAGAGTATACTCATATCATGAAGACTATGTAACAGTTAAGTATCAACTGAGCAAATGTGTGAAGGCCCGTTCAACCAAGAATAACAACTAAGCGTTCACACCTATGAGCTTTCTTCTTCTTATGCAGATTTGTGGTCTGCCGCTTTAAATGTTTGAGTGCTTTTAAACAGGCTTGATTCTGATTGGCTGTCAATGTTTTTAACGTTTACCACCTGAAAAAAAAGTTCGTAAAGTGATTTAAATGATATGGTTCCTATTGCTTTAGCGTGAACTCTGCTATTTTTTAAAATTCAGAGCGATTTTTAAAGCTATCCTAATAGTTAGTCATTGGTGTGAACGGGCATCAACACTGATAAATGGTTAACTGTGTTTCAGTAAACACAAAATCATCTGAAAAAACTAACAATTAACTATATTTTTTCAGTGACTCACCTGAAAAGATGAAGAAGATAACCGTAAACAAAAGAGAGAAAATCATCCTGACTGACGAGTTCTGACCAGATTAAGCTGCACTTTCAGTCTGACTCTTAAATCAGTTTTGCAGTCTGTTCTTCTCATAAAGTTCCTTTGCAGATGTGAGAAGAAAACACCTCAACCACTATGGCAAGCCGTTTTGACTTTTATTTCTTCTCAGGATATGTATTCTTGATATCAACAATTTAATTTTCACTAGTTAAAATGTTAATTCTTGATATCAGGAATTGTACTTCTACTAGTAACAATTGCAATTTTTGATATCAACAATTCCATTTCCACTAGTAACAATGTTAATTCTTGATATCAACAATTACATTTTCACTAGTAAAAACTATCATTTTTGATATCTGTAATTGTATTTTCACTAGTTAAATGTCACCATAGGCTGCCATTCAAAATCAATTCTTGATATCAACAACTTAGTTCTTGATATCAACAATTTAATTCTTGATATCAATAATTAAGTTCTTGATATCAAGAATTGCATTTTTGATATCAACAACTTAGTTCTTGATATCAACAACTTAGTTCTTGATATCAAAAACTTAATTCTTGATATCAACAACTTAGTTTTTGATATCAACAACTTTAATTCTTGATATCAAGAATTAAATTGTTGATATCAACAATTAACATTTTAACTAGTGACAATTAATTGTTGATATCAACAACTTAGTTCTTGATATCAACAATTAAATTGCTGATATCAACAATTAAGTTGTTGATATCAACAATTACGTTTTTTATATCTGCAATAGTTTTGTCGCCCTTTTAACATTTATTGTTTAAATTGTTGATATCAGGAATTACGTTGTTGATATCAACAACTTAATTGTTGATATCAACAATTTAATTCTTGATATCAACAACGTAATTGTTGATATCAACAACTTAGTTCTTGATATCAACAACTTAATTCTTGATATCAACAACTTAATTCTTGATATCAACAACGTAATTCTTGATATCAAGAATTCCTTTTTGGATATGTGCATAGTAATGACTTCCTTTTTGGATATGTGCATAGTAATGACTTTCTTTTTGGATATGTGCATAGTAATGACGACTGCTTATAAAAAAGAGCGTGACGTTTCTCTTTGCTGGAGAACTGTGATGAACTGAACAAGCTGGCAATGGTAGAGGAGGTTTTGAGGCAAATTGAAAGACAATGTTATGCCATTGAAAGGGCGTACCACAATGGCTGTTGTGGTCAACGGCATCTACATGCCATAGAAGCATGTCTCAGAAATTTAACAAGAGTTGCCTGTTAAGAACAGAGACAGCGGATGAACTTAAAGACTCGCTCATTGACCTAAGGAGGATTTTGCTGGCGCAAAATGTAGAGCAAGACCAGGCCTACTCTGCTGGCCGTGTATATTCAGGTGAGTAAAAGTGTTGTTTTCTCTAGATATTAAAATGTGCGATCTGTTAATTGAGAACATTTACACGGAGCCAGCGCACAACATATGGGCGTGGGTTACTTTTGAGTTCTGGTACAAATATGACATGGGCTAGAAAAATGCATAGACTATAAGGCTCATATGTACGTACGCACGTGTAATCATTAAAAGATCGCAATCTCGATTCAAACACACGCGATCTTAATCATAAATGACGGTGATTCTGCTATATGTCTCTGAAACCTTTGAGACGCCGTCACATCGGAATATTTATCGGAGTGTCTATTTGCACTAAGGCTGCATTTCTGTGTTTACATAATATTAATAATAGTTAATAATAGCATTACATAATAACGAAAGTATTAATAAAAGTTTAGTCCGGATGTAGACTCTGATGTTGAGGGAACCGCCATCAAAATGGGTCTTTGAAAGTAATGATACGCTACAAGTAATGATTGTATTACAATATGCCAGTAGGGGGCAATCAGTGAATGTTGAATGTATTTGATGTCTGAATCATTCATTCAAGAGATTCAAAAGGAGTCCTCGAAGTCTTCATTTATTTATTTATTTTTACATAATTAGGCTAATTCGTTTAAATTAATAAATGATTTTAAACAGACTCATTTACTATAACAAAGCATTTTGTCAGAAACTCAAGTAGCTAAATGACACATTTCATTTGGTTCTTTTTTTTTTTTTTTAGAATCATGGGAGAATATAGCTTAAAAAAAAAAACAGGCTAATATATGTGGCATCTAACTAATATATTTATTATTTTATAGATAATATTACTACTGTTTCTAATATTAAAATTCCCCCCCCCCGCAAATTTCCTGTTTATTTCCATTAATTCCAGTTAATTTGTATATATTACTGTTAATTACCATGGAAATATTCCAACTTAGAAAATTCCTATAATTTTGCAACCCTGCGTACAACATAAAAAAATGAATTGAATTGCATTGACCTTGATTACAAAACAAGCCAAACCAAATGACCACTGCAATTTACACACACTTAATATTTAGTTGTAGTTAATAATTTGTGATTTACATTTGTAGTTGTCAATTATTTTTTTTTTGTGCACTTTGAAATAGTGACTGAACTTGCAAAGCTACCGGATCATTTTATTTGGATTATAAAAATCTGTTTCACCCATCGCTAATCCATTCATGACAGCATTCATTGACTGGTAATTGTTGTTAAATTGTTCTTTGTTTCCTTGTGTCTTAGGTGTGCGTGGAAGACCTTCCATTATTGTTTCAAAGCAGCAAATAGAGTTTCTAATGAAACAAGGACACACTGTTAAGCAGATGGCCAAGATTCTGGGCTGCTCATCTTCATTTCTTTATAAGAAAACTAAACTGCTTGGAATTCCTTTACGAAAACTGCAAACACAAGTGACTGAGGAAGAGCTCACACAGCATGTCAGAAGACTTCACAATCTCTATCCCAACACAGGAAGTGAGGTGTGCTATGCAAAGGAAAGTCAAATTCATTATTCTGCATCCATGTCAAAATAATGTATTTTTATTGTTGTTTCTTAGATCATGAGGAGACTGCTACGTGCAGAAGGGCTTTTTGTCCAGCGACGTAGGGTCCGAGAAGCCCTCACCCAAATTGATCCAACTGCAGCTGCACGCAGGTGGAGTAGTGCCATTGCCAGAAGAGTCTACCATGTTCCTCATCCAAACAGTTTATGGCACATAGATGGAAATATGCGTTTGATCAGGTAATGCCCTATTCATCCCCACCACAATAGAGTGGGGGAATTATGACATGAGAACCAGGAATTGTAATTTACCACAGATTCCTTTGAGATTTTCCTATGGGGTTTTATAATGGGGTTTTTCCATTTATCAATAAAATAAAGCCTTTGGCAAACAGAAATTGACCATACCTTTACGTTTTGTTTTACAATGTAAACTGCACACACTCACAGCCCAAATGTTATTATCTAGTTACTTATTAAAAAAATACACTTTCAAAATGAACATAACTGCTTCATAATTTGTTTTTTGGGTATGAATGTGTGTAATTTACATTGTATAACAAGTAAAAGTATTGTAAATTTATATTTACCACAGGCAAAATTTTTCTCATAAATTGAAAAACCTCATTATATAACCCCATAGGAAAATCTCAAAGGAACCCACTGTAAATTATTCTACGTCATAGTTCCCCCATTCTATACAAGACATACAGGTTATGTGGACTGGACAGACTAAATTGCCCAACTGAGTGAGTCCATATGAGAGTGTCCTAGGCCCTGTTTACTCCTGGTATTAAGATGTGTTTTGGTCGATTGGATCAGAGGTGGATGATGGTAAATATAAATACAGGTGTAAACAGGGTGTAAAACTTTTTTTTTTTTTTTTTTACTTGTCCACATACGACCACTTCTAGAGGTGGTCAAAAACGCATTCGACCGGTTTGCTTTCGTTATGTAGACACTTGTGGTCTAATGCCTGGTGCCTTCCCGGCTGGTCCCTCCAGAGCTCCATGTTGAAATCGGCAGTTTCTGCAAAAGTGCAAATTTCAAGTTTGCAAAAGACACTGATTTACTATCTGTTGCATGTGCAGCAATGCATAAAATAATTAGTGTTTGTACGTAAATAGTTATAATTATATTTATTAATGATTATTTAGATTTCTTCTGTTTACTGTTTGATAATTATTGGCACAGATTAGGACATTTAAGTAATTTTTATAAAGATGTCTTAGAAAAAAAGAAAAAAAAACATTACTAGTGTGCATCTTGAGACAAAACAAAGGCATTAACATGTTTTAAGATCAGTCAGTGCAATTTCTTTCAGTTTAAACAGCTCAGATTTTCACTTCAGTCTGGGACTAGGGCTCGTCTCTGAAACTGGGGGATTACATTTTAATTTAATCTTTGAGTGAAGTTTTTTACAATTAACTACAGTACAGTTTTTATTTAAGTTTTAGGTATAAGTATATTAACTGAATTGAATCATTCTTTAACCCTTTCATGCATGGTGTCCTCATATGTGGACAGTTAATTTAACTCCATTTAAAGTTAATTTATCATGGTAATTTTCTCCAAACCACTTGAAAGCAGTGTCAGTAGATTGACAGCAATATTGTAAAAGTGGCTAATATCTTGATTTCCAAATATTCATTGCTTGATTACATCATTAATCCAAGAAACAATGTTTCGACAGTACATTGTGACTGTCGAAACATTTGGTAACTAAATAGAATTTTATTAAATTGACAACATTTTACAATGTTTACATGATGGGTAGGCTACTGTTTTTATAACACAAAATTTACAATTTCAATTCATAAACTTGATTGATTCAATTCCATTCTTAATTCAGTATCAGTTAATTTGGATAAATATCAGATACAGTAGCTACATGTAAATATTTAATCAAGAAAGAAAAATCGCTCAACTAATGCTGTAAACACAGGGTGATATTATTATTAAAGGTTAAAATTCACAATTAAAAATTAATATAATGTAGGTTTTCATAGTAATGTTCAAATATTTTTAATCACGAGTAAATATATAAATAATACAATTTAAAAAATACTCCTCTCTATATGTAATTTTTAGCTGTCAATGACAGGCCTAAACCAGACACACAGGTAACGGCACAAAAAACTCCCGTTAATATACAACACAAGTACTTATTATCTATTGCTATGACCTGCTCCAATTTTAATTTATGGTTAGGAGCTACTAGTCCTTTTTAACATGGAATAGATGCATTTTTTTACTTAATTAACCTTGTGTTATTTCTATGCTTTATTTTATGCAAGGTGGGGCTTTGTTGTACACGGTGCCATTGATGGGAAATCTCGCCTTATAACCTACCTGGGCTGCAACACTAATAACCGTGCCTCCACTGTGCTGACCCAGTTTGTGAAGGCAACATGTCTTTATGGGCTGCCTTCGTGAGTGCGATCTGACCATGGGGGGGAAAATTCACAAATTGCCCTCTTCATGAATCTCGTTCAAGGGGTGGAACGGAGGAGTCACATAACAGGAGAATCTGTTCACAACCAGCGCATAGAGCGCCTTTGGAGAGATGCTTTCCTCCACGTGCTTCAGTACTTCTACAATTTGTTCCACAGTCTGGAGGATTCTGAGGTCCTTGATCCAGATGATGACATCCACAAGTTGTCCCTGCACATTGTTTTCCTGCCAGAGATACAAAAGAGATTGAATCTGTTTAGGAATGGGTGGAATCATCACAAAATGAGAACGGAACACAACAAAACACCTGTCCAAATCTGGACTGCAGGAATGCTTTCCAACATGGAGGCAAATTGCACAGCCATCAACAACGTTTTTGGTGAAGATCCGTTCAGCACACACACTCTAGAAGAGCTTTTGGCTCAACATGGCATAAACAACTTCCCTGTGACTGATGACGACGAAGATCATTTTCCAGCTGTAGTTGTGGAACAACCCCGAATAAATCTGAGCCATCAGCAACAGCAAAACATTTTGCAGGCAATTCAGACAATCACAGATGATACTGCTAAGTATCAGGCATGCTGCAGAGAAATTGAAAACATATTACAAGATGGCTGAGACACATAATTTTGATACAACGTGTTTGCTCTTGCAGCACACCCTTAGCGTTAGTGTTAAGACCAGACTCTTCATAAATGTAAGACTTTTTGTAGGATATAATATGGCAAACATGCATTCATTTGTAGTTTAAACATAACCTTCCACATTATTTCAGAAAAATGTTGTTGATGTATTCGGGCTTGCTGATTACCCCCCGCCCCGAAAATATATGTAAGATTTTCCTAATAAAATATAGAATACGTGCACAGTGTGATATATTTAATTCAGTCGTGTGCTTACGTCATTCCAAAAGCTCTCAAGGATTTGTTAATCTACAAAAAAAAAAATAATAATAATCGGCTCGTCCCTGTTCGTACCACTGTCATGGTCCCCTATCAATGACGTAATATCCGCGCTATCCATGGTCATTGTCGCCTATCAATGACGTAATATAAGCACTCTCCTCGGTTTTCGCTTGCAGAAATGGACAAAAATCCCGCCGCACAGTTAAAGTAAATCCATTACGGCTGAAATGAAAAGAGTTGACAGCAGCATTAAATTTATATCTGCTCATTGTTTTTGCACTTTATAACCAATCACACACGAGTCAGTTGAGCTAACGAATGCAATGGCCAGTCAGAAGCATTCAGATTAACGTTAGTCATTGCTGAAACGGTGGAGTTTTGTTGTTGTTGTGTGAGCGCTCTCGCGTATTCTCATTCATCATAAACAACAAAATGCAGATGTATGTTGCAAGTAAGAGATTCATTTATCAAACAATGTGCTGAGAGCTTTGCTGTTTACAAGGGGAGTTTTTTTCTAAAGTGCTTAAACTTGCGCTAGATTGAAATCAGTCATAATATATGTTCTTTCCTCGCTTTCTCTGTATAATTTATTCGCTGTTTGAATAACTGTAGAAGTTACAGGTAATAATAAAAATGATTCAATACCTCATCCTTGAACATGATTCGTGAATTCCATACATCTATTTCCACTCTCTTCATAGCGTCATCAAGCTTGAAGCTTTGCCTTTGTTGTTTTAAACATGCGACCTCTAACGGCGAAAACTTACAAATTGTGACTTCAGGTAAATATTAGTCTGACTCGTGCTCTGACAAAATGTTTTCAGCTCGATTGCTACACTCCAATATAAACAAAGAATTCAGAAAAATACAATCCAAAAATTGATTAAGTTTTATTGTTGCATTTAATGAAGGGATACATGTAGATGACAGATGGATCACTGTTTTACTGTTGTGTACTTTTTCAATTTTGAGGAATTATAATTGATGTTGATAAATCAAGTAAATTAAACAAAATTTGTATCTTTAACTTGTATCTATAACTGTAAACAAAAACTAACATTAAAGGTAAAAATAGTACAACAATAACAGTCCAACAGTAAAGACAGTAACAGTAAAACTATTTTGAGATGGCATAAGAGTGAAGTGTTAAGAGAATTACAGTACTTCATTAACTTGTGAAACTCTGCTGAAACATGAAGTATTTCGTTCATCACCCTTACATGAACAAGGTACATGAATTATTACATGGTGCCGAAAGTTGGTGACTGCAAAATACCTTCAGTCATGTAGCTTCTAAAAGATTCGTAAGTACTGTGAACTGGAAGTCTAAGAACAATAAGGCATGTGTTGGCTTCTGGAAATACTCTGGTGTCTTGATCAGATGTATGAAGAAATTCGATTTTTGGCTGATGGGGGAATCCTAGTGGAGGCACAGATGAGGCTCCGGAAGCAAACTCCAGTACCATTTGCAGTGTCAGTGGATTGCAGTCACCTTCTGTAATCACACAGATTAAAGAATGTTAGCCATTGTTTACCATTGGTAAAGACATTCAACGACAAACTAAAAAGAAAAATGTAGTCAAATAGTATACAATAACTAGATAGAGTTAACCAAGACTAATTTTAATGTTGGCTTAATAAAGCCTGTGTAGAAATTCTAAAGTTTTAATAGCCTGATGTTTTAAGGTTTTAAAGCCAGATGCACAAAGCAGCAGAGTAAGATTTAAAAGCAATATCAGATTCAATATATAAGAAAAAAAATAATTGGAAAAAAATGTAACTTTACAAGAAATTAGTCACTCAAACCTACATGCAAATTCCGTTTTTACCACAAATCAGTTGTAATGTTTGAATAATAAAGCATTAACAACACTACCTTCCACATCAATTAACCAGTCTCTCCAGAAACAGACTGTCTTATTTTCCAGCCGCCTTTTGTTGCTACCAAGGGGTGAGAAGTCCACATCAAAAAGAGTGGACAGATCTTTTGCCTCAAGTGGTCTGACTGCATTGATGAACAAGTCCTCAAAAATGTAAGGATGCTTCTTGAGCTCATCAATCAGACCAAGAGTTTTGAAACCCTCTTCAAATCTGTCACAGCACATTCATAATGAGATTTTAGTCACAACAAAGTTTCAATTCACTACATTCTTTATTAGTAAAGCATTTACATGGTTCTCATGATGGATACTTACTGTCTGAGAGCCAAATTTGTCCGCCCATTCACAAAGTATTCTGCTGCTGATTGAACCAAGGAATCCCTTTCTTCAAGAGATGAGATGTACCTAAGTGCTCCCATCATGTATAGACTGTCTCCAGCGTCTGAGATAGCAGAATTTGCATTGTCAACAGAGTCTGCTTCTTTAATCTACAAGTAAATAGAAAATTGTTAGTGGAAAATTGTTATGCCATGATGAAATCACAAAGCATCAATTGCAAATGACAAAATAAAAAAATCCCTGTGTAGATGAGACAAGCCTTAAGTTACAATAACCTGTGAGAGTTTTTCTCTGAAGCTGCTGTCTGCTATTTCCTCAAGGGAAACAGGAAGTGTACATTGACCACAGAGTTGCATAAAGAGACGATCAGAAAAGAAATGAGGGCCAACTCCACCATGAACTATGCATACTGCAATCATTTTCGCAATGGTCATGTACAAGCCGTTCTCAAGAGCTGAAAAACATTTTTTTTAAAAATTATATATAATGTATATTTTTGTATTTCATAAGAAATACAGAAAAGCAAATTAGATAATCCTCACCATGCGTATCAAGAGCCAGTAGTCTGTTGTCTTCCGGTCCTTCAAATATTTTTGACCTCTGAATTTCCCTCATTAGCAAGCGTAGGAATTCTCTGGTTGGTCCGCCTTCATCTACGGCTCCTTCTCCAACCCCATCAGAGTCCACAAAAATCACATCCAGCCTTGCTTCCGGATTGAAGCGCCTTCGCTTGAAAGCTTGTAGGCTACCTTGTAATATGTTGTCTCGACATACATTTATTTGATTGCTTGTTGGACAAGATGAGAGATCAACTCTGCTATGAAGCATCTTCAAAATCATCTGCAGATCAACTCTAAAACACAAAAAAGGTAAAATATTTTAGCTGGAATGTTTCTGAAAAAGTTTAGTGTATAAAATTCCTTCGAAATAAAACATAACATACTGATCCGAAATAGTTTCACAATTTTCAGTTGTTACAGGGGATAGCTGAGTGGGAAGAGAGTGTTCAGGTGACCAGTGATATGTGTGAGAAGGTGAAGGAGCAGGTGACCAGTGTGCAGGTGAAGGAGCAGGTGACCAGTTTGGGGGTGATGGGGAATGACAATCATTCAGTGGCAAAGAAGTAGTCGGTTCATATGGTGATGATGCAAGCTGGTTGGAAAAGGCTGAGGTGAAATGGACTTCACCAGAATTCAATAGAATGCTTGCTTCGTTCTGTTTACCTTGACTTTCCTGTAAATATAAACCAATATTTAAAAAAAACAAAACAAAAAAACAACTATGTAAACCTAAAAGTTTCAAACACTATACATATAAGGGTTACTTACATGGGCATCTAGTGGTGAAATCCAAACAACATAAAGAGTTGAATGACCCTTGATATTGTAATCATTAAGTGCTCCTGTAAGGTTATTTTCAAGAGGTGCAGATGATGTTGCATCTTGAACATAAAACACTTCACTGGACAGGTCATCCTGACCAACAAAGTCAAATAAGATCTGTAAATAAGCACATAAAATTTAGATAGATTAAACTTAGTAACATTATTATACAATTATCTTTCTTCATAGAGGCTGTTTACTATATTATTTCCCAAACATATTTTAAAACATGGGTGTTTTCTATCCTTATTGTCTATTTTTTTTTTTTTATTAAAAATCAGCAGTTGTTTACCTGAATTGTCTCTGACAAGATGAATTTTCGAATTTTTTCGGTTCCATTAGGAAACTTGAATTTGATGGGCACACCATCAATGGGCTCCTCGTGACTTGCAATCCTCTTCCGTCTGTCTTCAATTGCCTATTATGCAACCGAGGTTACATGAATGCTGTACATTTTTCTTCAACAAAACAAACCATTAGTTATAACATCTACCTGTAGTCGACTCTTCTCCTGTGCCTCTAAATATTGGCATCTCATCTCCTGTTTATGATAAAAAGATTTGTGGATTCCATTTAAATAGAAATGTGTATGTCATAGAAGTATTATGTTCAGGAAAAGCGTTGTAGAGCAATTTAGTGTCCATACTCTCAAATAAAATGTTTCTTTTGTATTTCAACCATCTAAGTTTCTTACACCACCTAGACCTTAATGCCAACTCAGAAAATGTACAGTGCCTTGTGAAAGAATTCATACCCCTTCATTTTTTTCACATTTTATGTTGCTGCCTTATGTTAAACTACTTTAAATTCCTTTTTTTCCACATCAATCTATACTCCATACACCATAATGGCAAATCAAAAACAAAAAGGTTTTTAACATCTATGCAAAAGTATTAGAGTTAAAAAACTTAAATGATTCAATTGCATAAGTATTCATACATACCTTTATTTGGGACAGTTTAAATTTAGCTCAGGAGCATTCATATTGCTTATAAATGCCACTACACTCCAAGGGGAGTTAAACTTTTAAGCTTAAAATGCATATCAGAGCAAAAAACAAGCCCTGAGATCAAAAAACCACCTGTAGAGCTCAGAAACTTCATTGAAGGTTCACACAAACATTATCCATAATGGATAAAGCAAAGTTTAAAACAACCAGGACTCTTCCTAGAGCTGGCCTCCTGGCCAAACTGAGCAACTGATGGAGAAGGGCTTTGGTTAGAGTGGTGACCAAGAACCTGATGGTCACTCTAGTTGAGCTCCTTGATCATTTAAACCTACAGAAGAACAAACATCACTGCAACACTCCACCGATCTGGGCTTTATGCTGGTGTGGCCAAATTCAATCCTCTCCTCAGTGAAGATACATGAAAACTAACTTGAAATTTGCAAAACAGCAAGGTTCTCTGGTCTGATGAACCTCAATTCTAAGCATCAGGAAACCGTTTGAAGGAAACCGACTCTGCTCAGCACCTGCAGAGTACCATCGCAAAAGTAAAGTGTGCTGGTAGCAGCCTCATGCTGTGGGGCTGTTTTTCAGCGGCAAGGACCGAGGGACCAGTCAGAGTAAAATAAATGCTAAATGCACCAAAATATAGAGATAGCCCTAATGAAAACATCAGACTGGGCAGAAGATTCACCTTCCAACAGGACAATGACCTTAAGAACACAGCAAGAGTGGCTTATAGACAACTCTGTGAATGTTCTTGAGTGGCCCAGCCACAGATTGAACCCAATCAAATGTTTCTGGAGAAACCTGAAAATGCGCGTCTGCCCCATTCAACCTGAAAGAGCTTGAGAGGTGAAGAGGTGAGGTGAAGAATGGCAGATAATTGCCAAATGCTGATGTGCAAAGCTTGTTGCATCATACCCAAAAAGACTTGAAGCTGTAAAGGTGCTTCAACTAAGTACTGAGTTGAGGGTATAAATACTTATGCAATGTACTTATTTCAGTTTTTCAAGTTATGACAATTCTGTTTTTGCTTTGTCATTACGGTATATTGACTCTAGATTGATGTAAAAAAAAAAAAAAAAATTTAAAGCAATTTAACATAAGGCTGCAACAAAGCATGAAAAAAATGGGGTTAAATGGGTTTATTCTTAAAAAAAGGTCTTTCACACAGGACTAATTGTTTGTTACCTGGTCAAAAACAAATTTTCCCCAAGATTAGGAAAGAGGACCTTAAATATTGAGGACCTTAAATATTAGCTAATGCAGTGTATATGACAATGCAGGATTTTAATAACGTTCTTAATCAAAGACTGCTTATTAAATGTTGTAATACGGTTACTTACTTTTTCTCTGTCTGCCATTAAAGACTGTTCAAATTCTTTGTCTTGTTCTTGCCGTAAAGATCGCCACTGCTGCAAGACCTATCAACACATCAAAAAATATCTAAATTAAATAAATATTATGAGAAACAAATGATCAACACAGACTCTGTACTAGTTCAAAATGTTATAGGTTTATTCTTGGTTACCACTGTGCTGTCTGCAGTGTCCTCTCTGTTGCCGCTAATCTCCTGATTTGTAAAATCAGTAAGGTCAATCACCACAGACGGAATTGCCTCAGTTGGTTTCTGGTTCAGGTTCATTTTGTGATAAGCACAAAGGAGGTGCTGATTCCTGTGTGAGTAATTGTTATCATTAACACCACAGCACAACTTTGCATTTACGTATTATCAAAGACAGTTAGTACAAACCTGGTATAATTCTACTAATGGCAAAATGTACAGCCTACTCCGGCCAAGAGCTTGCTTTAACTCTTTGACAGAAGCAACCTGGACTTTCTGTAATTTCTTTCCTCTGTCAGCCTTGGCCAACTCATATCCAACCAAATTCAGGCTGACATCTGGGAAACTTTGACAGATAAATTGTTTGAAATCTGCCAAACTCCAGTTCATTTGAATTTTGGCCTCTTTTTCTTTACCTGTGTCATCCACAGGACTACCTAAAGTAATAAAAAACAATAATAATTACAACTGTTTTATTATTATAAAAAGACAACTTGGCTAAACAACATTTGTTACACATTTAATTATTTTCCAAGACTCGTAATTCACTGTGCTATTCAAATCCAGTTTGTGTCATTTTTCTTCGTTGTGTCACTGTAGATAGCTTTGTAAAATTTGGACCAGGAAGCAAAAACAGGCCAACATTCCAACAAAGGTTTTCTCGTCTTCCAGTTGTACCTTTAAAACAGAAAATAAACTGTGAATATATAAAATCGGAAAACTCTCTGGTCAAGGTGTTCATTTTAACACCTTGACATCCTATCTAAAAAGGAACAACAAGAAATTTAAAGACAGCTATTTTTCATGTCATTTTAATTAATTATACATTTATATATGTGTTTGTTTATTACTTAAAAGATGGAAAACAAGATGTCTGCTTAATTTCTGTTTTTGTTTGTTGTTTACACATCTGTTTATGGGCATCACATTCATGATGATTAAAGTCTTCATGAAATCAAAAGTGACACTATTTACTTCGTTTGCACGCACAACTGCTAAACGATTAAACCGGTGTAAAGTTAATACACTGAAAATTTGCCTCTGCTCTGGAATGGCATTAATTCTCGCTCTGAATCACTGGTTCCAAACAAGCGTTTCAAAGGTTTTTTTTTTTTTACTGTACACTACAGAGGCTGCGTCAGTGCAAGTTTCTTTTAGTTGAAACAGCTCTTTAGGCTACATTTAGTCTATGACTATAGGCTTAAGCCTTGTCTGTGAAACCAGGGGATAGTGTTCACATTTCTAAAGCAATATAAACAACAAACATTCAATTATAATGAGATTAATTTGAACGGAGAAAAAGCAAAATGTATGCATCCCCATTATTGTGTGAAGGGGGGCCTACCTTATTCAGGCCTACCTGAATGTCGATTTCGAGACCGACGAAACAGCCTCCTTGTAGCAGCAAGCAAATTCTCGTTCGATGAACTTTGTATAAGTTCCATTCTTGCTCTATTTGCGACATTAAAAATTCTATCAAAGGCAGAAACTGCTGCATCTACCGTTACCTGCTCTAATGAAGCAGTTTCTTCCTCCATCTTATTACACGAACAACTGCCTAACGTCGCAGGCGCCAAAAGTGAGCATAGACTGATGGGAAATTCAACTTTCACTAGTTAAAATGCTAATTTTTGATATCAGGAATTACATTTCCACTAGTAAAATTGTTCATACTTGATATCAACAATTCCATTTTCACTAGTTAAAATGTTAATTCTTGACATCAGGAATTATACTTCTACTAGTACCAATTGTAATTTTTGATATCAACAATTACATTTTCACTAGTAACAATGTTAATTCTTGATATCAACAATTACATTTTCACTAGTTAAAATGCTAATTCTTGATATCAGGAATTAAATTTCAACTAGTAAAAACTATCATTTTTGATATCTGTAATTGTATTTTCACTAGTTAAATGTCACCATAGGCTGCCATTCAAAATCAATTCTTGATATCAACAACTTAGTTCTTGATATCAACAACTTAGTTCTTGATATCAACAACTTAATTCTTGATATCAACAACTTAATTCTTGATATCAACAACTTAGTTCTTGATATCAACAACGTAATTCTTGATATCAAGAATTCCTTTTTGGATATGTGCATAGTAATGACTTCCTTTTTGGATATGTGCATAATTTAACGACGAGTGCCGCTCTTTATGAATGTTTATGGCGTATAGACGACAAGGTACAGAGCCCAAAAGAGAACGGCACATTCGATTGCCCCTTCATGAAAATAAAACGCTGCTGTAGGCTATTTTTAATAAT
>JAFVLL020041341.1:0-11380 GCA_021397915.2 Tor tambroides | reverse complement strand
GAAGAAAGAAAAATGAGGATTTTCTTTGTTCTGTCTTCCACGTGACAAATGGTAGCTGATTTGATGTGCCCTTTGAGTCTGTAGATTGTGAGAGAGAACAGGATGTCAAAGCCCCAGGCCCTGTGAGATAAGGAGGGGGTAACGAGGGGGTGGAGCTAAAAAAGCCGCAGTTGCTCCAGGCGGCAGAGGACTTATTGGAGTGGGAGGACAAGATGTAAAGATCAACACCAGTTTTGACTGCTGCAAGGGGGGGGGTGCTGCTTTTGTTTCCAGCACTGGAGTAAAGTAGCAGAAATATAACATTATATGTCTATAGACATGTTGTCTGTGTGTGTGTGTGTGTGTGTGTGTGTGTGTGTGTGTGTGTGTGTGTGTGTGTAGCTAGAGCTCTAATACATATCTGAAATCATTTAAATCGTTATTACAGATTTAAAATCATAATCCTAATTGTACATATATCTTGATGCCTCCGATAGAAAAATATAATCCATTACAATGTA
This sequence comes from Tor tambroides, assembly GCA_021397915.2. Classification (NCBI taxonomy): domain Eukaryota; kingdom Metazoa; phylum Chordata; class Actinopteri; order Cypriniformes; family Cyprinidae; genus Tor; species Tor tambroides. Next base: position 10,880 of record JAFVLL020041341.1, on the reverse strand, counting down.
CAAAACAGTTAGCTTAGCAACAAGACGAACACTTTACAGCCTATTAATAATATTAACACTTACGTCCTCTTTAAGGTCATTTTCGATACAGTTGATAACCGAGACGCAAGATGGCGCCAGTTGCGTTTGTATGAAACAAGAGAGCGTGAGTCCGCGGAGTGATAAGTAGTGAAAGTAGCGTCGTTTTCATGTTTATTATATTAGGAAACTTCAGACTACCAAATGCTGCAAGCGACCAATCAGAAGTAAGTATTCCTGAACATCATTTCCACTTTATTTTAACTGCGTCCCAAATGACACACTATGCACACAACCATGTAGTGTATGAATTATATAAGGTTATTTTGTCATTAATAATCGGAGTCTGATAGCCCCACTCCCTTCGCGATGTGATTAAAGCTGCGACAGTTGAGTGCATGAAGTGATCAAACATTCCACACTTCATTTTTTCGTTTAAGTGCATCATCCGGGTGCACTTTTTATTTCTTGGAATTTTCAGTGTGAACACACTACTCGCACTATTTATACTACAAAACGTCACAGAATAGTGCATAAGTACGCGATTTGGGACGCAACTTTTGTAAATTAAGAGCGGTCGCGGCCATTATTAACTTGAATGTGCGAGGCTTCCGGTGTCATCCATTTCCAGCTATTTAGCGGCAAAAACAGTTCTTTATATATTGCCTGATTTTGCAAGCTGGTATTTGTTATATTATTTTTTAATATAATAATATCAAACACACTGGTTTGTTGCATAAATACTTTTACAGTTCACTGCACTTTGTTATTCTTCTGGTTACTTATAATTAGCGGCTAATGAATCAAAAGTCTTGCAAATTCACAGGAAGTAGCTTACTTCCGCAATAAAAAAAAAATAAGTTGGATAAAAAATAAAAAAAAATATGTAACTAACCTTCAAACAAAGGGCGAAAGATGTAATGTGATGAGTTTCCTGTACACCTCTACTAGCAATTGAAACCTAGAAATTACTGGAATTTTAATATAACGTCATTATAAGAGTAAAGAAGATAATGATGCAGAGATGTCATCTAATTAACATTAAAATATTGCATTTACATTTATTGATATACAGAAAACGTCATAATATGAGAAATGTGAAAGTAAGGCAAAGGTGTAGCAGGTCATGCTCTAATACATGACACACTGTAGACAAAGTTGTTTTTTTTTTTTATACATTCACAAAAAATCAGACTGTACCACTACCATATGTACCACACTAAATCCAGCAACGATCTGTCTCGTTGAAAATGTTTCGCAATGTTATACCGAGTAGTGATGCTCATAGCTGGACTTATGCTAAAATCACTCTCCTTCAACACTAATAAATAACATTATGCTAAATTTTAGACACTCTTAGTACAGCCTATTCATTCTAGGCAGCCTGAGAAAACAAATCACACACACCAAAGGGGCAGTTTGCCCAAAAATGAAAATTCTGACATCATTTACTCACCTTCATAGAAGAAGATATTCTGAAAAATGTCTTTTGTTTTTGTCCCCCATTGTTTTCAACCCTATACAAAAACAGCTGAAACATTCTTCTGAATATTTTCTTATTTGTTCACGCAGGTTTGGAACGACATGAAGAGTAATTAAATTATGTCCAATTTTTAATTTTTGGGCAGATTATCCCATTAGAAGTTTCTTACTGAATAGAATTGAATATGTTTTGTAAATAAGATAAACGCGAGGACCAGCCTGCAGAGATAAGTATAGAGTGTGAGTAATAGTTCACATCAAAATTTGTTAACAAATAAACAACATTTTAAAGTAATAAAATAACCTCACTAGGACAAAATGTGTACATCAGGCCAACCGAAAGTTCATGAGATTACTGCAAAAGCCTCAGTATAAATCTTTAAACGGTTTGGAGTAGTTGAACATCAGATAGTCCATGTAGTAAAAGTCATATGCCCTTTGTCTCTCCGTCACATTTAGTTGTGCAAAATATCTCCTTGTGATATCCAAAGATGTCCTTTCTGCATTAGGGTTCCTGTCTTTAAAACTAGGGAATGTTAAATTGCTAGGAGCGTCGATACTTCTCAAAAGGAAATTGGCTTCTTCCTCCAGTGTCTCAAATTTCCCAATGAAATCATAGTCCAGCAAGCAGGGGCTGCAAAGATGTCCTACGGGCTCCCAGTGGATGTCCATGCCAACTGGCCGATGCACATCTAACAGATACTGGATGAATTCCTTGAAGGTCACGCCAGCTCCCGTGCGCAAGGCGTATTGTGTCGCATTGCTGCGGTATTTTGAGATGATGGGCTTCCCAAACACTGGGTGGTAGTACGAGTTTGGACTCTCGAACTTGTCACGAAAAGCAGACACTAGCCTTTCGAAAGGTTCCCTCAGGAAGAGGACTTTGGTGTAGGTCTTCAGACGACGAATGATGCCCTTTTGATCGAACGAGTCTAGACGCCTGAGATGATTCCCATAATGCACCTCGTCATGTTGGATCTCTCCAGTGGAAGAAGCAAGACCTTGAAGCACCATGAACACCCTTTTCCAGTTGGAGCAACCCGCCTTGGGCACCTCACAGTAGAGGAGTCTGTGCTTGTCCTCCACAAAGATACGGGACACGTGCATGCGGGTTATGGTCTGTTTGGTGGTTCCGCTTGTGTACTTGGCACAGACCTCCCTCATCAGCCTCTGACGGGACTGCTGCACCTGAGTCATTCGCTCTGGGTTCTCTTTGATCTGGCCAGGAGGGTCAGCGTTGAGCTGCTGGACAAGCGGGCTGCTCTTAAGGAGGAGTTTTCGGTGGCTCTTTGTGACAAGGGCAGCAGTGATGTCTCTGGGGTTGATTAGAGAGGAACGCTGGACCCATGGGAAGACTGGAAGCTGCACTGGTTGTGCAGGTTTAGGAAAGTTGTCCTCTGTTGGATCAGACTGTCTGTCATTGTCAGGACAATAAGGACATGGTTCCTGTAATTTAGAGAATAAGAGTACTGTCAGCAACAATAGTTGTGTTTCTTCAAATTCAGGAATACCCTTGTGAAAAAGAAGTGCACTCAACTGTATTGAATGAGCACTAGTAGTTTACTTCAAATCCTATTAACATACAATTAAGCATTCAGAAATATTACATTAAGTTCGCACTTAAATATATGCCAAGTTCTGTCATGAAACTCTAGATGGCACAGGCTGATGGGTCCTTAACGTAAACTGATGATATTCACAGAGTTAAATGACTTGGCACAAGCTGATTTGTTCATGTTCCATATGCAGGCAATGAACCTGATGCTTTACATTTAAATGGATGGTTAGCATTCAATTGAGCGTGTTGCAGCGTGCTTTCAGAGTTCCCCTGAAACCCTCCACCTTCCCCAGCTCCACCTGTACAGATCTAGTACTGGTTGCTATATATGCTATTTTTGCTGCAGCAATTCAGTAGCAGCAGCATAGCAGATCTGTTCCACCAAGACCAAATAAATTAACATTGTCATATCCATTACCATGCTAAAATCCTCACAGAGTCGTCATGATAGACATTCTTGGTAACACTTTATTTTAAGCTGTCCTTGTTTCACGTTACATGTAGGCTACTTACTATTATTAACACAATAAATTATGCATAATTACATGCACGTTAAACCCTAATCCTAACCCTAACCATATAGTAAGTATATGTACTTAATTAATTTGATACTGATAATCTAAACAATCTGAGAAACAATGATAAAGCATTTAATATTTATTGTGTAAAAATTATGACTGTCCCAGGTTTGTTTGCAAAAAGTGTGAGAAAAAAATGTTTGTGATTAGGATACATAAATACTAGCTGATGAAATTAGTAAGCCATTACCTGTTTTAATTTTACAATTACAATTGCCTATATTCCAAAGTTTAAAATATAATTTCCACACAATGATTTGTCAAATAAAAAAACATAATTTGATATGTGGTGGGAATTCATATGACTTCAGATATGAATTCTCTGCTACTGTTAGCATACAAATTAAATAAGCAAATCATGCTAAATTAAATAAAGGAGTGAGATTGTGAAAAGTGTATTTTAAGAGATTTTAGTTTCTAAAAGTCCACAGGGCTAAAATGTTTCGAAAGAAATGACAGAAAGTACTCTTTCATGGGTTCTATAAGCTGTCACAAGGGAAGGTTGTGGTTTTAAAGTCATGTCTTTCCAGTGGCAGCCACCAAGTGGTGCCAGTGCACAATAATAATAAAAAATAAAAAAAACGCTGTGAAGCACGTATGCAAAACCTTGTGATCGTTCAGATAAATAGGCTTACCTTTCTTATGGCCTGTACTTGGGAGAATATGACCTTTGCACCTGAGGGAAAAGAAAGAAAGGGAACGTCAGGATGACATTTTTACAACCTGTGTACCATGAAAGTGAACTTCTGGGTTCAGGAATTTTCAATGAGTTGCTTGCATTCAAAGCGCAACCAATGTGAAGTTATACAGAAAGCCTCAGTCTGCCCTAATATGCTGAAATAAAGAAGCATATGGCTCAGTGAAGTAGTGTCCTTGCTCGTGTTTTCCACCTCTTACAGAGTCGGAGTGAAGAGAAAGGGCCGGTGGACGGAGGGAGGTCGACTGCTAATGTTTATGTGCCACTGCATGCAGCAGCTCCAGATGGTCTCCCAGCAGCCTGACAAACATCATCTTGACATCAAAGGTTATTGTGTATGAACAGAAGTGTGTGTCCAAAGATACTCAGAAACATATTCGTTAGTATTCACCGTGGGAAAAATCTAAAGTCCGAAGTCTGTCTTCTTAATGGGGAATGAAACTGGAAGATAGCCTGAGTCGTACTGAATCAGACTCTGCAGCTCTGGCAGAGACATCTCAATGCTTTGACACTGACCTATGGAAGGGCAGAGACTAGCTTCGATTAGATGCCAAAGCCATGACACTTTTGGTTGATGGATTCATTGGAGGCAACGCTCTGACAAGGGTTTGAGAGCTGGAGCAGGTTATTTACAGGCCAGAAGAAGAGGTTGGGGAGATCTGGTAATCTATTTGTACATTAAATCAAAACTGAAAAGAACCATTTTTTCTAAGTGGGTAAAATATTTCTACAATCTGAACAACCTTTCTCCACGATAAAGAAACTTGTGCAGTGGAAATGTGGATGTTAAAGATTCTTCATGGAACCATAAATGCCAACAGGGAACTTTTCTCTTTAAGAGTGTATTTATTTTCTTAATGCATTTCCTATCATGAATGATTCATCATTAGTGCATGTTGTCACAAAGGAAAAAAATTGTCATTTAGCACGTTTACACAGAAAAGCAGTTTTAAAAACAATTCTGCAAGAACCGCTCCTTATTCTTTCTCCGAAACTTTTCGGTTCACGACACTTTTGGGCTTCAGACTGCAACTAAATCTGTCACAAACTGGTCACATGACCAAAAAAATAAACATTTTCATATTGCAATAATGTAAAATCCAATTTGTGTGCATCCATGAGCGGTTTGGTCACATCTGTGTTTCCTGCACACAACAACGTCTGATTTGCAACCCGTAATTGTTAGTAGTCTGTTTATTGACTTTGATATTGACTACGTAATTAAAAACCAATCAATTCCTCATGGCTAAAATCAAGCCCTGACCTGCATTACTCCTGTTTGATATTCTGTTGCACTATTATTGCATAATATTACAGAAGTAAAATGGGTTGCTAAGTTTTTGACTGATTCATCAAAAGCCATTGTATATTTCCCTATATTTTAATGTATAACGAATGCTAATAAAATCGGTTTATTGTATGGAATTATAACAGACAAAAACTTGTCTTCACAAAGTTCTGTAAAACAGTACAGTTCATTGCACAAATGCATAAACCTACATCTAATCTAATGTGGAAGTTGCCTGTAATGAGGACGCCGTATACTGTTGTAGGTTGTAGTTTCCCATAGATAACTGAGAGTATGAATTTCAAAGAGAATTTGCAAAATATTCATGGTGTTTCTTTTCTTTTATTCATAAATTCATGCTGGTGAGCCTGTTTTATCCAGCACAATTTGTGTCATAATGCATTATACTTAATCTGGCTGTAACACTGTGTGCTGTGGTACATTAGTGTATACTAGCATAAGGATCACTACAGTACATACCGTTGCCCCTTTAATCTAGCAAAATGTGCATAATTTGTGTCATGTAACCAAAAACCCATTCATGCCTATATTTGAGAGATGCACATAAGAATAGTTTTTATGCTGATTTTTGCATGTCAAAGTACATTTTCCCCACTGCAGATTCAAGTCTAAAAAATATGGTGAATCACCCATGTATAAACCCATGTCAATTATTTGGCTAAAAATCAGTCATGAATTATTAAATGAACCATTTTTCCCAAAATGATGTGGGTCGGGGTAAGTTGTGCCAGTGGTGTGGTTTATGAAAATGCAACAAAAAGTGATCAAAATAGGTTTGCGCATTAATGAATAAAATGAGTTTTTTTCTCATTTGAAATGTAAATTGTATTAAGTCTTCCCAATGATTAATTCTTTGAAAAGTCATATTTCTACAGCCCCGTTTAATAGATGTTTGGAATTTCTGTTGATTGCAGTGGCACAGCTTATTATTCCTTAATACTGCTCACTTACAAAAGAAAGGTCTCAATTCAGAGCTATATTGTAAAGTTATGAAATGAATATCAAGCAGCACAAAATGAAAGATAAGATGAAAAGATAGTATGCGCTCGCACGGATGCACAGACTTGCGTGTTGACCCAACTGCAAGCAATTCTCTCACGCTCTATGGGTCTGCATGATCTCTCACTTGAGTGGGAGGAGGTGAGACAGGGAGGAAAGGCGAAGGCAGGAGAGATTGTGTGAAAGATAACAGACGATCCCTGTAAACAGCTAATGTCTTTGCCGCTGTGCGTCTCCCTCCTGCTGCCACCGGCAGATCACTCAGGTCTATTAGATCAGAGACTCGTCAGAGACGGCCGACCTAAACGACATGAGGCGAAGCAGGAGAGCGACGCTTTTGCACGGTGGGAGCTGGCAGTAATGGAGCACTGCAGACAGCCTCGCTCCCGATGACTTCACAGCTTATGAATAACTCAAATCCCAGGAAGAGAGCAGGAACACAGAACAAGGGACTCTCACTGGTCCCACAACCATCTGATCTTCTAGAACACTCTAGTACACGCATGTCCTTACTAAAGTTATATTTTTATAAAAGGAAATGAAGAAAGAATGTTGAGGGCCTTTGTAACACGCTACTTGTAATGTAAATAAATGACATTTTGGAAGTAATATGTAAAGTGGTATTCTTTCTAGAAAAATCTAGAATGTAGAAATGTTTGGATATTTGGTGTCATTTTCCATTTCCTTGTCAACTGAAATGTCTTCAGTAACTAAAATTAGATGCCATTTTAGTTTTAGTTAGTTTTCCATTTTAATTTAGTTACTACTAACTAAACTGACTAAAATTAATTATTATATAATAAAATTGCAAGGATATTTCATTAGAACAAAAGAAATCATAAAAAATAGTAATCTGAAGAAGTAAAAATGTAGTCTTACAAAGGATCTAACATGTTAACTATATTACAAAAATATATTTTAAAACATAAATATTTTAATGCAAAAATAATGCAAAACCAGTGTCTTAGTTTTATTTATATTATTATATTTATTTATAGCATGTATTAATTTTGAGTGTTTTATTTTTATATTTTCAGTTTTTATTTTAATTGTAGTTATAGTGATTTTATGTGCTACTGTAATTTTTATTAGTGTTGTTTTTTTAAAATATTTTTTTATTTAGTTTTTTATTTCAGTTTATTTTTTAGTAATTTTAGGGCCAGTTTTACTAAACAGGGCAAATTAGCGCGAGAGCACAATTCCAAAACAGCACCGTTGGGTGTGGAAATTTCCGCGGGCGATTTACTAACAATGCGCAAATTAAAGAACACAGACACATCTCATTCACATATCGACCAACGCAATATACCAAGCGCAGCGCAATTTAACGTAGTCGCAAATAAAGAATAAAGAAATATAGAAGCCACAGTACATTGAAAAGAACCGGATGCCAAAAAATGACGGTTTGCAAGAAGTTTTGATAGACCTGGTATTGTGTGACTCCACTGTTGAGAATTCCAAGTCGTCTTTTATTTCCTGAAGCAAATTAAAAATAACATGGCTTGGCAAACTATATGTTCAGATAAAAATTCTCTCCCATTCTACCACGCGCTCTCTGTTCTCTGCCTTGCCTCCTATAGCAACAATAATTGCAGCCATTTCAAGCGCAAAATAGTTTAAGACATGCTTTTTTGGGGGCGTTAAATAATGGCACAAATACCAGTAATTTGACGAGCGCAAACGTTAGTAAATGTTGTTGCGTGATTTATTTAAATACTCTCCTCCCATAAATTTTGCGTCTGAAAAGGAAACACCTACAAATGTAAATTCAGTAAGGTCAGGCGCAAAAATAACTGTGTCCATGCCTTTTCAGCGCTAATCTGTCACTGCGCGTCTTTAGTAAATCCTGACAGTACTATTTTGACAGTAACGCCAAAAGATAGTTTGCGCTGGCGCAAGCTGTTAGTAAAACTGGCCCACAGTTACTAAAGTAAAATCAATTCTCAACTCAAAGTTATTTGTTATATAATGCAACATTTCTAATTTTCATTTAATTTTTTTAATATTCATCTATAGATCACTTTATTTCATTTCACCTTTATTTCAATGAATGAAAACCATTTTTAATAGTTATTTAACAAGAAGAACTCGTAAAGTTTCATAAAATGTAACATAATTAGTTACTAATATAATAATATAACATTACTCTTAAAGGTAACATTTCCCAACACTAGAAGCAGCTAACCATCATATGAAACAAAACACCCTCTTGTTGGGTTCTTTTATGCCACATGCTATTGATATGCATTAAGATACTCCTTCACTGATGCTTGAGTGCAGCTGTATACATATAAAGTTATACAGCAGACATCTGAAGAGGCAGAGAACAACAAAAGCAAGCAGAGTTCCTGTCACATCTAATGCAGGAGCTCTTTGTTTACCACAGTGCAGCTTTCCACAAAATCAAATCAATATGTCATAAACATGGTGACAGTCACCAGGAAGAGATGTTACTTATTTGACAGAGACAGAGAAGCGTGGTTTACCCTCAAATAGCAGGGTCAAGGTTTGGCTGGTTAGCATGGTCCAGTTAGTCCCTGCAAGTTACAGGCCACAAAATAAAACCGCAAACAAAATGTCACTACTACTGATATTTTATCATTATATACCTTACTTTCTAGATACTATTAAACTGGACTGTTGTTTAGCATTTGGAGGGCAGCAAGGTATCATGTGTCCAACCACTGAGGCTAAATTTAGTGGTACAGTACGCAGCTGTCAAATTGCTCACGGAACAGTACTGTATGGTGACCCAATATATGTGGTTTCCTAATATTAGTCCTCTTCATAATACTTAATGCACTGTGAAAATCTCCCATCAATTTCACACAACTGATTCGTTTGCCTGTCTAACCTTGTTAGACTCCAGCAACAACTAAATCAGGAAGACTTTTAGTGTATTACCATAAATTATGGTAAGTAAGCCAATTTGTACATTAGAGATGAGTTAAATTCACCTTGAAATACAAGCTCAACTCTATTCCATATGGGATTCTATATGGGTCTATATAAGCAAAGATGTAGCAAGAAAACAGCTCATATCTGGTATCAAGGCAAGATGTGTTTATGAGAAAGAAAAAAGGCTGCACGTATGTGTCTGTGTATGAATTTGTAGATGTTGAGATGTATTTGCCAGACAGAGAGTGGGCGTATCTGTGTCTTTCAAATAGCTTTAAAACTAAGAACTGAGTAGAAGAATTTCACCTTGCTTTGGAAGTGTTTGTTGCCTGGCTGCAGGAATATGAATCAAAAAGTTAGTAATAACATAAAAAGCTATCAACCTTTTCAAGGGGTCAGTAAGTTTTTTTAAATGGATTTTGAAAGTCTTTTATGTGCTATAATGTCTTTTATTATTTTATTTAGAAAATGCAGAAAAAAACAGTAATACTGTGAAATTTTATTACAATTTAAAATAACTAATGTAATTTAAATGTCTTCATGGAAAGTCTTCAGTGTCAGCCTTCAGAAATCATTTTAATATGATGATTTGCTGCTGAATGAGAAACATTTATTATTATTATCAATGTTAAAAACAGTTGTTCTGCTTAATATTTTTGTGGAAAATGCCATACTTTCTTTTTTTTCAGGATTCTTTGATGAATCGAACATTAAAAAGCACAACATTTATTTACATTTTTTAATGTAAATGTTTGTAGTTATAATGGAAAATAAATTAGATACTTTAAGGGATAGTTCACCCAAAAATGAAAATTCTGTCATTAATTACTCACCTCATGTCGCACCTTCGTTCATCTTCGGAACACAAATGAAGGTATTTTTGATGAAATCCGAGAGCTTTCTGATCCTACATAGACAGCAATGCAACTACCACGTTCAAGACACAGAAAGGTAGTAAGGACATCGTTAAAATAGTCCATGTGACATCAGTGGATCAACCGTAATTTTATGAAGCTACAAGAATACTTTCTGTCCACAAAGAAAACAAAAATAATGACTTCATTCAACAATTTCTTCTCTTGCGTGTCAGTCTCTGTTGCGCATTCACGCATACATTGTGGTACTCTCGTGAACGCGAGAGTTTTCTTTGTATTTGAGAGTTTTCTTTTGTTTTCTGTGTGTATTCTCATAGCTTCATAACATTACGGTTGAATCACTGATGTCACATGGACTATTTTAACGGTAACACTTTACAATACGGGTGCACAAATATGCATTAAATAATGCTTAAGTAATGCACAGGTAATCATGAGTTAATGTATAACTCATGAAGAACTAAAC
>JAFVLL020041340.1:0-23387 GCA_021397915.2 Tor tambroides | reverse complement strand
ACTATTTTTCGTACAATGATTTTTGATGAATTGCGTTTTAACCGGTTAGGGTAAGTTTGACCCCCAAACTTCATCGTAATTATTAATTATAATAATACTAGGTTATGTGGAAAACCAATAAATAAATAAATAAATAAATAAATAAATAAAATAAAAATTGCGAATCCGTAATATTCGTAATTTCGAAATGACAGTAAGTGACGTTCTACTCGGTGCTGCTGACATTCTCAGACTCGGAATTATGCATTTCTGTGGCAACATTATCAATGCCTGAATGAATCTGCCGTGGTCAGGTGATATAAGTCGTAGCTCTCAAAGAATTCCCAGTTTATAAGGTGTAAATACGAGTTCTACGAGGACGTGAACACTTTTTACAAGTTGGATTCTCATAATTACGACATGGTGTGCCGTGAAAGCACCTATGGTCCTAGAAATCTTGCCATTTCGGGGCACATGAGTTCCCATGATGAATGATGGGATAAGCTTAGCCCTTAATTACTGCTCTGAAACAACATTAGAGATATTGTGGATTGAGTGTGCGATCTTATTCAGGCATTTTTTCTGATCTGAGACAGTCTCAGTTACAGTACATGCGCTCTCAAGTGGTCAAGCCTTTAAGGGCCAGATTTACTAAACTGGGCAAATTAGCTTTAGAGCGCAATTCCATAAAAGCACTGATGGGAGGGGAAAATTCTGCCTGTGATTTACTGACAATGCGTACATTAAAGAATACAGACACAACCAGATAATTTCCACAATGACCAGCGCAAAAAACCAAGAGCAGTGCAAATTATTTTTGGGCATTAAATAATGGCGCAAATACCAGTAATTTGACGAGCGCAAAGGTTAGTAAATCGCGTGATTCATTTTAATACTGTCCTGCCATAAATTTTGCATCTGAAAGGGAAACTCCTACAAATGCATATTCATTAAGGTCAGATGCAAAACGAACTGTCCACTCCTTTTCAGCGCTAATTCTTCACCACACGCCTTTAGTAAATCCTGACAGTACTATTTTAATGCCATAAGACGGTTTGCACTGGTGTAAGCTGTAAGTAAATCTGGCCCTAAGTTTGAGTATTGGGGCAGGCCCAGTGTTTTTATGAGTGAATCATTAACTCACATGATTCTCTCAAAAACACTTTGGAATTCTTTGTCATTGGGGCAACAAAAACAGGTAAATTAACTGGCAATATTATGTTTAAAATTAGATACTTAAAGTTACTTAAAAATAATTTCTTGTTTATTGATTAATAAACAATAAATTGAACTCTGCTATGAAAAAGAGTTTGGTCAAGATTTAAATTCAGTAAATTCATTCTTTAAATCAAGTCAATAAATGCAATCTACAATCCTGTCTATCATACAAGCAATCTTCTCTTAACTCATGTAACAGAGACCTATTTGGATGATCTATTTCTGCATCAAATCATCATGTCTGACATTACAGCAATTTTGTAATTGGACAGAAGATAATACTTTGAATAGCGTAGATGTTGTGTCAGGGAATATATCATGTTTAAGCATGTTCATATCTTTGGCACAGGCACAGGCACAGGCTGATGATACAGGTGACTGCAGCTGGCTGAAATATGTCATCGACGGCTCAGACACACACATGCACTACAGGCAGTTGTGACTTTACACCCAACTGACAAGGTAATGGGAGAGAGTAGGAGAGAAAATAAAAGTGTAAGAGTGAGAAAGAGAGAAAGAGAGGGAGAGAAAATCAGAGTTTTGATCCTGGGGTTAGAGACGTAATATGAACGCCACATGACATTCTGGTTTGGCTAACCCTGGCTGGAGGTGAAACAGGGTTTTACGGTTTTAGTAAGTGGTGTGGTTGTCTCTTTATGGCTACTCTGCCAGAGATATCATCTCTTATTTGTCATATTGGGTCAGCAGAGGTGGCCTTGTAAACCCTGCTGATACAAAGTGCACTGTCACTATAAAGTGTGATGTCAAACCCTTCCTTTCCCTGAGACATGAAACCATGTGCTATAGTAAGACAAGAAGCCATGACATCCTTACATACACACAACCAACCTGTGTCTGAACCAAGAGTCTGAAAACCAACAGCTCAGAATAAAATTCAGACATAAAGTTAAGCAATTTTTTTGTCAAATCAGTAAAAACAAGGTACATTACAATTCAAGCAACTAAAAAGTATAAAAAATATTCCCAAACTGATGTTCCAAAGGATATTCCCCATGATTTAAATAAATGTCTGCTGTAAAAATAAAAAGAACTACACTTCATGAGGTGCATGAAAATTTATTGGTATTATTCATATCAAAGGCATTATGTTTATTATTTAATGATTTATTATTGTTAATACTAATTATAAAACTATATATAATTATTGTTATTAATTAATAAATGATAATATTACAATCATATTTAATTCATATTAATAATAGTAATTAAATATTAATATAATTTATAACATTCATTATTATTATTATTATCAATAACAACAACAACAACAACATTAACAATAATAATAATGAATAATAATAACTTTAAATAAAGATATTTATAAAAATATTTACATTATATTATTTTCAAAATTATGTTGGTTTAATATTACATTACTTAATGTATTATCTGTATTTGAAATATTATTGATTTTCACATTTAATAAAAATTAAAACTAATAAATAAAAAATATTTTAATTGGTGTAATATTACATAATCTATCCATCTAACTATATGTGAATTATTATTATTATTATTGTAAATTGAGCTTCAAATAATAACAATAATAATAAACATATAGATAGATTGATAGATTATTAATAGCTTTTTAAAATAATAACTTGAAGTTAACTTTTTACAGTATATGTGGGACATGAATCCAACCCTTTTCATATCAGTAGGATGACTCTGTAGGATGTCTCTGGCAGCATTTGTGTAAATTTAGCGAACTAAATGGAAAACCATAGTGCCAGAGTTATACGAATATTGCATCAGTTCCATACACGTTAAAAACAGCAGCATGTTTCTAATGGCACATTCTGATACATTTGCTTTTGAATGCATTAAACCTTTTTTCATACTTTAGGAAAGGGATAGTGTTTCAGCTGTGGGAGGGAGGTCTTCAGCTGCAGTTAATTTAAGCTCAATGTCATCCCTCATAACTGGCACACTACACTTGTTTTAAGTCAGTTGCGGGCATGCAGTGCCACAGCAGGTAGTGAGTGGAAGGATTAGCACTGAAAATAACCCTGCCGCTGATATGTCCAATCAATCACTGAGCCGCCCACCCCCTGACCCCGCGCCGCTCCCACGGGGCTGTGCCGTCGTCCCTTGGTCCCGCTCAGGGGGGAAAATCACACACCTGCCACTGGAGCTGAACTCTGACCCACTTCCTGTGCGTGAGCTCCCTATCCGGGGCGCTATCAAACGGGACTATCTGCACGGTTAAGTCAGATGTGATTATGGGCCTTGATCACGCCACTGTCAACAGAAAGCTAGGCAGAGAGCAGAGTGCTGAATTATGGAAGAGCTCTGTTGCACAAGAGACATAACCTAAACGCAGGGTCTAACCCCATGTGCCCCGGCACCCTGCTTGTTATTCAGCGCAACAGCGGGATGTTTTTGAAAGGGTGTTTTAGGGCCAGCGCAAAGACGGATTGGCAGATTCACGTCTGATGGCTGTGCACGTGCAGGGGTGTCGTATTTATGGCGGCACTGATGAAAACACAACGTCTTCATCAGAGACTGAAAGGGTTGCAGGACAGCAACAGTTGTCAGTTGATCTAATGCCACTGATTTCGGCACCTGCTTGACTCGTGCGGGAGCCGGGCTAAGGGCCTCGGACGCCTGGAACACCTGTCTCACACGTGTGTCGAACTCTGCGTCTTAATCACCGCAGGGAGAGCTTTTGGGTTCCGCGAGCTATTCCGTTTGGTCTTTTTTAGGCAGAAGTAATGGACAACCCAGGCCAATTAAATACCATCCCTGACACAGTTACCACGGCGACAGCGAAAACACATCTCAGCCGTCATATTTCTATTCTCAAAATAGCTATATCAAGGAGCAATTTGGCAGGTGTATGATTGTGGGCCGGGACGCAAGGAATTTAAGAGGAGCTGATGGATTGCCTTGTGCTGGCAGGGAGTCCGGGTGCCGCGGACACATACGCCCGGCCGGGGCGGGACACAGAGCGGGCCGACGTTTGATCCCAGAGCCCCTCCTCGTTAGGCGGACAGGCCTGCCAATTGCTCCTGCCCTCCTCTTGCGGCAGAGGAATGATTGTGTGCGTGTGTGTATGTATGTGTGTTTAGCTGTGGGTAAAGGAAGATGACTGGGGTTCTCTGCAGCCAAGTGGCTACTCTGAGCGGGGTGGGAATCTGCCAGCTAGTGATGTCACACATTAAGCGGGAGACTAGGAGTGGCTGCCGTCCTGGGAGCACATTAATGACACATACTGCACATAGCCCGGCTCTGAGCTAACTTTTTCCCAAATGTCTCGCTCATGTACATACTCGTGTACAGGGCCAGCTAGCTAAGCTAGCAGCTACTCTAGAGAAAAGTCAGAGAGAAATTAGCTAGTTACACTGCCAAGCTAATACATGTTTATGCGAACACGAAAGATATGTTCAAAAGAGGTAAAAGATTAAAAACTGCACTGCCAGATGCTGTGTGCATCTTGTTTATATGACATATCACAAACTGCATTTACATTTGCGTTCAATGACATGTCAAAGCACCACAGTATTACCATTTGATACCATCACTGTACCATGGTAGCACCATAAGTTTGAGGTCAGTAAGATTGTTTTTAAAATGTCTTATGCTCTCCTAGGCTGCGTTTATTTGATCAAAAATGCAGTAAAATGTCTGAGCCTATAGCCTCAAGGGCAGTGCTCCAACAGAAAAATAAATCTTTAAAAAAGTAAAAACTATTTGTATTACAAATTTAAATAACTTTTCTATTTGAATATATTTCAAAATATTTTATTATGTAATTTATTCCTGTGAAGTCAGCAGCCATTACTCCAGTGTCACATGATACTTTTGAAATTGTTCTAATATTTGGTGCTCAAGAGACCTTTCTTATTATTATCAATGTTGATACTGTTATTTATTTATTTTTCCTGGAAACATATACATATACATACACACACACACACACATATACATATATATATATATATATATATATATATTAGGGATGTGCCCGAAGCCGAATACCTTATTCGGGCACATCCCTAATATATATATATATATATATATATATATATATATATATATATATATAGACATTTAATCCAGCAGCCTTTTTATTCAACCTGTTTGCTCAATTTATTGAAAAGGAACTGCCTTGAAACTGATTCGCAATTTGGGCTTCGCATGTTTTATGTAAAGATTTAAAAAGTTAATTGCTAAAGTATTGTTAGGAAAGTGTAGCATTTATCAACACAATAAAACATCTTCCCTACTGAAAAGCTACATGATTTGAAAACTAGAAACTCCCACCTTGCTAGTGAGAAATGTAGTTAAACTAATAGCTTAACTATATGTAGTCAACTACTGCACTCTGTACCCCCTGCTAGTAGATATTTTAATTATGCCAACTGGCTGCAAGGAGCACCGCCAATGACAGCCATTCAAAAATATCTGAATTCTGACTAAATTCTTTTTAGCAAGCAATAATAATCCAAAATTTTTCATTATACTATAGTAGATGTTTTACCAGTGCAGTACCAGTTTTTGGACTTCCTCTGATGTCACAGCTCAGGAGAGCCGTTAGCAAAGTGTGGAGGTGTGCATGATGTTGTGGTGCCATCAGCCAGTCAGGATTGTCATGATGTTATTTCTTCTGTAGCTGTAGAGTGATTAATAACATGCCATACAAAATCAGGTGATTGTTTCAAAACAGCATGCAAAGATGGCAGATTTTAAATAAATGGTAAATGGTCATGCTAACAGATACCTTTTCTTCATTATATACTCTATACATGTCTGCTACTGCTAAATTGCACCTATACTATCTGGCAGCCGACATCCCGACTACCCTAAAACTCAGCGGGAACGAGCATTTCAGCGTGTGCAGCGTAGTGTGTGCATGTGTATGTGTGTACTTTCCAATAAAACTCCAGCTAATGATCTACTAAGTGCTGGAGCTCGGTACAGAGCCAACGATCCAGCCCTGCTCTCACAGACTCTTCAGATCCTCTTAATACGGCACAGTAGGAAGCAACCTTGCCACTGTGTGATCTCACTTTCATGCAGCTGTGTAAAGTGATTTGTTGGCCAAACACTTGCAACGAGCGGAACTCTGACACAGGCCCTTTTCGAGATACAAATACGGCACTGGCAAAACGTCACTTTATTTTTTGGGTGCAGCTCCTCTAACTGTAGGAGCCACGCTGTAATTAGCCACTGGAGACTTTTGCTGTTATAAATAAAGTGACTTGTTTGGCGGGAAATTAAGCGGAGTCGCAACAACGCGGGGGCGTTAAACCAACACAAACAGCATCTTTACAAAGAAAGTAGTGCAGTTGCGATTTGTGTTGCCGTTTGATGTCACACTCAGAGGCGTTACTTTACCGAGGTGTTCCTCACAAAGCTTGCTTAAATGAAAACACATGTTCATTAGTTAGGATTACGCCTATAATAAGCTCAAACGGTCGTATATAAGATTTAAGACTCCGGGAAGATGGGAGATGAAGAGAGATGCTCTCATACTTTCTTCCTCACGTCTCTCATCTGTCTCGTGCATCTGTACGCCCCCACATCAGCGTTTCGATATGTGCATCAGTCTGAAAGTCTGAACTTCAACCAGTTGTTAAAACATGGCACCCTTGTGGTTGCATCTGGCTTTGAAAAATAAAGAAATTCTTGCCTTTGAAAAGAACGGAGAGAGTATAGTTTCAGCAGCAGTCAACCCACCCATACACAGACACACACACACACACACACACACAAAACAAACACACAAAGGGGAGGGGAAAAAAAACAGACAGACACACTAATACACATTTTGTTTTTCATTTTGAAATCAAAAGGTTTCTGTATCACTGTTTGCCCCAAAGCATCATGCAACTGCTTTGGCGCAAGACTGCAGGGGTGTAAACCCATACTTGTTTTGCAAAATGCTGTGCATCTTTTGTAGAATAAAAGAACTTGTATGGATGCGCTCAAAGAGAAGGCGGCATTTCTTCATCTGATCTGTGCTGCAGTTCATGCACTCTCACAGAAGCTTGCTTTAATCTCATCTCGTGTAACATAAATATTTGCAGAGCTGTGATCTCGTAAACGACGTCTCATTGCCAAAGCGCGTGCCCCATTCGCACAGATTACGTTTTGCGCACTTAACCACCTGCCCCTCTCAGATCAAAACACTCACCATGATACAGGTGTCAAACGTCTTAAAGGAGATATTCAGGCTTATGTTTCACCTTAAGTGACACGCAGGACTGCACAGGGCTCCAGTGGGTTGTTTTCAACAGCTTGAATTCAAACCATACATATCTATTCTTTTTCAGCTTGATTCGATCATCTAATTTTCAGCGATGCATGAGGGATGAAATCAATGGCGGATTTAAGTTGGATTACAAATTAATAGTGAGAAGCCCACAGGAGCTCATTTACGTTTCGAAAGGTTTGACAGGTTACATCGAATTCTGGAGTTTGTAGTCCATTTATGGGCTGCATTCAGATCCACTTGTTTTTGCACAATATTTCATCATCATAGTTTGTTCTAATACAATACACTGGAATGCATTTCCAACAATTCAGTGTGACATAAGTATGTAAGTAAGTTTGAAAAACTGCAGCTATACCAATAGACATTAAAGTGACCAAAGTCAGCTCTGATAAACTGAATCACTCATCATTAAGCATACATGTGCAAACAAGGTACACGGCAGATATTTTCTTCAGGATATGGTTTGTATCCTTTTGATTTAAATTGTGCACATCTCTTACATCAGCAAGGATCACACTGTTTTTCTCACACAGTTTGACTTGAACTATTCAAGGGAAAACAGGGATGGAGTACCATTTTCTGAGCTATCTATCTCATACTTTGATATAATTTTTCACATTTATTTTCTACAAATTAAAGTTGGTTTGAAATCTACAACTCGACCTGTGTAAATTAATTTAAAGTCCAAAGAGTGCTACGCCATTACCTGCATGAGTTGTAAATTTAAATTTTGCACATCCAATTATTTTGGTAATCAGATGGAATTCTTCAAAATCATTTTTACACCAACCATAGCTCTTTCCCCCAAAGAAACACCATTTAATTTTAAGCATTTTAATACAAAAAGGTAAAAAAGGTCTTTATATACTCTTTATAGATTAAAAATACTCTCAGCTGTCAGTGGGGTGGTACACAGTATTTTCATAATTTAGGTACTAATATCCCCCCTTTAGTACATTTTGTGTACATTTTGAAAGGCTTTTGTAACATTTTTTTTAGTGTAGAGACTTCAGGAGGATGTCAGTCATGTATTGATAGGGATTATCTTATTTCTAAGTGGTTAAATCGTGTTACAACCTACTAGACCCCATGTTACAACCATCTACGGTCTCCCTTATAACATTGTGGTTCCTAATAAAGTTACTGGCCTCTTGCAAACCCACTTTTACTTGCATTTGGTGCTTGACGAGTGTGAATTTTGGACCCTGTAAACAAGTTTATTTTCAAAACGAATCTGGTTCAGCAGTATGGAATTAACACAAAACTGTTATAGCAGCTCAAAACCACTTGCTAAACAGCTCATAAACAATAAGAATTTGATTAAATGAAACTCAGACAAACCACACATACACACACACACACACACACACACACTCACAGACACAGAATGAGAACAGTTGGAAACAGGGACGGGGATTCTGCACCACAGCTCCACCGTGGGTGCGTTTTTCATTTCGAAGAAAGTTGAAAAGATCAGGTAATTGAAAAAGAGAAGACAATCCCGACAGCTTGTTCTCTGCAGATGCCAATGAAAAGCTTGAGGGGTATTAAAGCATTACACTTTGGGGCCTTTCTTTGGGTTTCTTTCACCAGGGCTATGGAGAAATGGCTTTTTAATGACAACACCTGAAAAGTGTTTTTCATCCCGCCATGCATCATTGTCAGCGGAGGAGATTAAACCTTATTGTTTCCTTTTGGAGGGCCGACAGAGAGGTGGAGAGTGGGACAGCCAAATGCAAAGTGCACAGAGATGAAATAAAACAGAGGAGAGACCCCCACCCCCCCTAGACACACCACCCTGAATACCATCACACCATTACACGTCTGCCAAAGTATGTCATTACCAGATCTTAGAAAAATTCAATTATCAAACCTGGCCAAGTGATCTGGAGCTCATAGAATCCACCAGTGTATCTTGCAATAAACTGATTCAATAAAACACTTCTGAATATACTAAAATGGTCAATTATGGATGGCCTAATCTATATAAATAAAAATGACTTACAAGAAAAACATTTTTAATACTAAAATATAAATGCATAAATACATTCATTATGCATGTTAATTTTTTTTTGTATATTTTCATCTTCATGTTAAATTAAACGTTGTGCTGTGTGCCGCAAGTACGGTCGTATTCCACATTCATACATGTGGATTACGTCGGGAAAAAGTAAAGCCATTTTTACATGATATTTCACAAAACTGGGATGAGATATATGACATTATGTGGCGATAATATATCTTCCATTTCTAACCCATATGTCTTGTTCCCCATCAAACGGCACATCATTTCTTTGGACCTGCATCTGTCTGTTATTAATAGTTTTATGATTTATAGGCAGAGGCTGGATGCAGCTCTGAACAGCCACATATACAATTATCCAATGCTCAGCCTATATGAATGCCATTTTCCTGCTGATCTCTACCTAAAAAAGACAAGACCATTTGTCTCTCTTTCTCCTCAGCTCTGCTAATAATAAGCCATCTGGTGGATCTAAACATGAAAGATTAAAATGATATACAGTATGAAAGCTCTCTATTCAATTGCTAATGTCCAAGATTCAGGATCCAGAGGCCAAAGCTGTCATTTTTTTTTCTCTCTGAGAGAAAGAGAGGTTAATGAATTTCACCTGGATGTCCTTACTTTGGCCCGCATGTATATCATAAACTGGCTGAGCTATATAGAGAATACTGTTTATCAAATGTCTTATAAGACCCCTCAACTCTTTATATCAGCTGATTTTGTCATGAGGCTTGGGAGGAGGCTGATCTGGCCCTGAGGTCAACATCAAGCCCAAAACATGGCTAATAAAGGCCCAGTGTGTACTGGCTTCTGCCTTCCACCACAAACTCACAACAGCTGCAGAGGAGGCATACATAAAAGAGAGACTAATAGAAGGGGAAACTGGAGACCAGGAGTTTGATTCCATTTGCTTGCAGATAAAGGGACCAATGAATAATGCTGTCTGATAGACAAACACTATTTCAGAAGCAATAATTGATTAAACTCTCTCTGACCTCGCTTGAGGGTTATATCACAGCATGTTGTGTGGAGAAACTGGAGCAAGAAGGTTGGAGGAATGAGTTTGACAAGGCCTGAGACGCCTGTGAAAGCCACAAGATGGGCATTAGAGAAAAATGACTCAAACCAACTCAGTTTTAAAATGGACAAAGGATCTAAGTGCACATTTAAAAAAAAAAAATACTATTAATTAAAAATGAAGTAAAAGTAATGTTTTTTTCTGTAAAAATATTTGATATGTTTTATAATTATTGTTGTCCATTAGCGGAATCAGTGCAAGTAGTATTGTGACTGCATGCATCGTTGACCTTATAAAGCTGGTTAACCGCGCAAACCCTTGACCTTACCTCTGCCATTATCTGCAGTTAAATCAAACTTTGACACAGCAGGAATAAACATGCGTGAGACTGGGAAAAGAATCGTTGCAGAAAAATAGGTTAGAAAGAAAGTAATTCATTCTGGAAGTTTTCCTTTTTTTCTGATTTTCATTGAGATCAAAGCCTTGTTTCAGCTCTAATTAACAAAACTAATGCAGATTCCAGACCTTCTGGCACTGGGTAAGGCCTTGGAGGAATAGAGCTGGAAATTTTCTGCAGATTTAAATAATTAATATGACACCTTGAGCTCCGCGAAGAAAGAGGAGCGCCATGTTCGTATTTAGAACAATGTCATTGCCAAGTGTAATGCCATTTGTTCAGATGAAAATGAGCTGGGTGGACCGCAGCAAGTTCATTGTCTGCCATTCTGGCGGATCGGTGAATTGTTGGGCCCTTTGTCATGGTAAGAAGGACCTTTGAGAGCAACTTTGTAAACCAGCCTCAGGTCCATCCCTGGACGGGGGGCGCTGGGAAGGCCCAGGCTGCTTGGGGAGTTTGCGCTTGGTCATTTTCTGGTGTCTAATACCCTTAATCCCCGTTAGAAGGGGGTTTGCGAGAGACAAATCCGCTCCCTAAGGTCCTTAGGATTCAAACGCTGTGCTTGAGCAACTGTATCATTTGATAACAACAAGAGCTGAAGAAGTAGACAGATAAAGGTTCCGGAATATGTCTCACCATTAGGCTCTATCTTTTTTAATATCTCATCTTCCACCAGTTTGTTCTTGTAGCGTAATTTGAGTTGTATGTGAAACTTGGTGGAGATGGTTGGTGAGATGTGGATGGGAAACCTACACACAAATGGTCTGACCTTTATGCAAATGGACCTTATGTTCATCTTTGGCCAGTTGAGCTCACAAACGGTTTCTCCACGTGCAGCCAAGACCTGCTCTAATCCACCCCGTTCTATTGAAATTAATGCACCTCTGGTGACATAATCTCCAGCACGCTACTATATCATTACTTAATTAATACTGCATATGAAGAGGCGGACCATACGAGTCTAAGACCCAAAGTTTACTGTTCGGAGCCCTAAAAACCAACAGGGAATAAGAGGGTGCTTAATGCAGGCTAATGTAGAATGATATGGGTTAAATGAGACTTTAAATGTCTCATTTCTCAAGCTCAATGTAATTAATAATAAGAGTATGTAAAAAGAATTGGCTGACTCTAGCAAAACAGGAGATTCTGGCTTTGAATCGGAAGCTCAGTAATTTATGATTAGAAAACCTCTTTTTAAAATAATGTATGCTTATTTCAGGCCATTGGGGTTGTGCGCCATTTAGAATTTAATTGGGAATGCCAGTTCCTGAATTTGAATTGTAGCAAACGGGATACAGAATTTGGAATTTAAAATGTATGTATGGAATGAATGTACAGAAGAATTAAGATGAATTAAACAATCTAAGAATTTCATAAAACTAGAAAAAAATAATTGTCAAAAAAAACTTTTGAGAAGACATGTAAAAAGCCATGAAGTATGAAGGTTTATAAGCCTTACAGACAGACAGACAAACAAACAAACAGACAAACAGATAGACAGATAGATAGATAGATAGATAGATAGATAGATAGATAGATAGATAGATAGATTTCATCATATTTCATAAATTAACTGTTTTGGACCAGGATGGAAGAACACTTCATTTCCCAGTATGCATTGCCTGTGGTGAATGTCTTTGAATTACAACTCAAATTTCTCTTCCTATCTACTTTTTCAACTTCCTGTGGGGCAGGGCCAATTCAATTCAAATTTCAACTCACGAATTGGAACCCCTGGCTTTTGAATTATAGAATATGACAGTTCAGGAAGAAAACAGAACAAAATATAACCTAAACATTAAATCCACTTCCTTTCATAGACTACACAACACAGTTTGAAATTGTGGTCACCATGTGGTGTCCAGAGAAAGTGCAGAGGAGATGGGGTGAACTCAGCAGTTAACCCTCATTTATAGCTGCTCTCACCGAGGGCCTCCACCAAAATATGCAGTTACATGATGCAACGCAACGAGAGCATAGCTGCGGTTTGAAAGATCTCTCTCTCCATTGCATCTGCTCTGCATAGAGCACACAGATATCAACTCACAAGTTAAAAACAACAACCGCAAACACAGACTGTCTATGGGGTGCCAGAGATGGTTAGTGGTTTGATGTCTTTGAGATGCAAAGGCAAATCACTGTCATCTATGCAAAAGAGTAGGAAAAGTCAGTTCTGCCATTATAAATAAGTGCAAACTGGTAAAAAAAAAAGTATCATTCATCTCTTCTTTCGTCTGTATGCCATACTCACAGTGATATCTGCTGTGTTAAATATCTCTTCTCCATGTTCGGTTCCATCAACCGACCCCTACGGCAATTCTGGACTTGAGATAAATGGGTTCCTAACACAATTTTTCCACTAACAATCATTTTGTCCATGTAAGAGGATGAATCACTGCAGGAAAAAGATTATATAAAGGGGTTCATTATTGGTGTAATGAATACAGGGATACTGTAATTGATAGTGACAGCATTCAACAGACCGCAGAAATAAAAGTATGCCCTGGCAAATTGCTATTGAAATTCAGGCCAAGTCTTTTGGTAAATAGCTAAGGTCAGTTCTGGTCTCTATTAAGGCAACATTGCATGTTGAGAGCCAAAATGTGGATTGTCTAATGTTTGAGAGCAAGAGAAAATTAGTGTATATTGTGAGAAATGTGGTTCAAAAGTTTGGGGTCAGTAAGATTGTTTAATGTTTTATAAGAAGTATCTTATGTTTATCAAAGTAGCATTTAGTCGATCAAAAATACAGTAATAACCATATTGTGAAATATTATTACAGCTTATTGGAGCCATTAATCCAGTCTTCAGTGTCAAATGATCCTTCAGAAATCATTCTAATATGCTGATTTGGTGATATTATTATCAATGTTGAATATTTATTAATATTTTTGAGGAAAGAGTGGAATTTCTCTTTAGGATTGTTTGATGAATAAAAAGTTCAAAAGAACAGCATTTATTTAAAATATTTCAATATTTTTTCTGTAACAATGTAACAAGTCTTTACTGTCACTTTTGATCCATTTTGAAGCATCCTTGTGGAATAAAAGTATTAAAAAAATACACATACATAAGCCTTTTTTGTTAGTATATTAGTTATATAGCATATTGTTAGCATATTAGTTATTTGCTGTGCTATTGAAATCTTTAAAGAATCATGAAATGTTGTATTGTGATACCCCTACATCAAACCTATACCACTGCTTTGGGAACACTGTGATGGTTTCTTTTCCTTGGCTATTTTTCTTTCAATAAGATCAACACTGAGATGAAAAAGTACATAATGAGCATGGTGTTAACCCATGTGTGTTTCAACTGCTCAACCTTTACAGGGAGTGCAACTGAGAGCAAACCAGCAGTGTTTGTGTTGACAGCCTTTGAGCCAGGCTCTGCCTTCACGAAAATGCTCAGGGCACAAAGGAATCTTCCCCTCGTCTGTGTACACGCGCCCCGTTCTAAAGTCTGTCAGGAGCTGAAGGTAAATTCAAAAGACATCCTGACACATACTGAGAAAAGCGGTTTTGAAGGGGGAAAAATGGACCACTTTGCAGTATACAAATAACAGGAAAAATGTCAACAGAACAGGCAAGTCCGATGGGGAAAGAAAAACAAGCTAGTTTCAGATTAAATTACAGGAAACAAAACATGAGCCTGAATTACTCGAATCCCCCCCCTTCCCTACAAAGACTCAAACACAGCGGCGAAATAAAAGATGTAGTCAATTCTTACTTGGATGGGTGAGAAATCTAATGAAACAGTTGGTTTGTTTTGCAAATAAACCTTAGCCATCGACATCATTCCTTCCCCCTCTTTTGCCGCCGTCCATGTTTAGCTTGCAATCATCGCCGTGCCCGCGAGCTCCAAACACATTCTAATTCAGGCGCCAGCAGCAGGGGTCAGGCCCAGTGATCCTCAGGGCGATGAATTTATTCACTTAATCTGGGCTACACCTGTAGGTCACGCCAGGGGAATGCTAATCGCTCTGAGGGGAGGGCTGTCCGGCTCCTAATAGTGATCATCTGCATCTGAGGCCCATTCCCCAGGGTCCAGGGGGGCTGGGGGCCATCAGCAACAGCCCTGTCAACAGGGAGGCCAGGTAACCGGTGGCTGCCACCACATGTCTTCGCTGTCTAATGGGAGAAGGGCCCTTTCTTGATCGTTTTTGCTGCAGCAAACGCTCCGTTCTCGGACAGAATAATTTGTTCCCAATTTGCATGGTCACATGTTTTGGAGGAAAGGCTTAGGGACTTGTTGGAGCAGGTGGCATTCAGACCCGCTGCCAGATGCAGCTCGGTTTGGCCTTGAAACACAACAGAGAGAGCCACTTGCAACACATCTCCCCTTTTTTTTCTATAAAACAGAAATTGCAATCACCACTGTTTAGGACGTTG
Organism: Tor tambroides; assembly: GCA_021397915.2. Taxonomy (NCBI): domain Eukaryota; kingdom Metazoa; phylum Chordata; class Actinopteri; order Cypriniformes; family Cyprinidae; genus Tor; species Tor tambroides. The sequence goes on along the minus strand of JAFVLL020041340.1, from coordinate 8,120 downwards.
GCAGCCATCCCTGCTGGTTAATATGCATGCAAAATTTATCATGAAGACCAACAAAAGAGGTTGTTTTCCCTCCGGTTCCTGCTTATTTTCCTGCAGTAGTGTGTGAGATCAGCAGCAACAAAAAAATATTTCATTCAAAAATTACACTCTACCATCTTAAAGGGGATAGTTCATCAAAAAAGAGAACATTTTCTCATCTTTTACTCACCTTAATGTCTTTAGAAATCTGTATGACTTTTTCAGCTCTGAAACACAAAAGATGATATTTCGTGAAAAATGTCTATCTATCCTTCCATGGACATAAACTGCTCTTCATCATTCTTAAAAATATCTTCTTGTAGCTATTTTGGCTAGATGAAAAAATGCAAATGCAAAGTAAGTCACATGAAAGCATCTACTATATTTAAATGTAAATCATTAACATAGATTTAGAGTGCAAACAATTTAAACAATCTATACGTCGCTCCTGAGAGCACTGTAGTATCCTGTCACCCCGTCAAGACGCAATACCCACAGACAGACCCTTTGAATCAGTATATCAGGTCCATAAAGGAGCCGTGCTGGTCTGGACGGCCCCAAACAGTTTGTGTGTTGCACATATGACACCGAGCCCTCAAATCCTCAACAAGGTGCCCAATAACTTGTGAGCGGGAGCCAAATGACTACAGTATATGGCAGAAGAATAAACATTCTCTCTTTAGCCCGAGGTCCCACTTTTCATCTGTCAAGCATGTTTTAATAATTAATCTGTTTAATACACACTCAGCATCTGCCGGAGACAACTTGAAGCCTTCCACTCCAACCAGCAGTCTCCCACTGAGGCTCTGCTCTGAGTTAAAGCATACAGGCTGAATTTCACGAACTGGATTCTGCCTCCCAAAACGTTTTGCGCTAACCGAATGAATCCTTAGCATGTTAGACACACATATGGATGCCTCCCCTGTGTGTACTGTATGAGGCGAATGGAGAGAGTGTAAATTGAATGCATTTCTTTTCCCCATGCCATAGAAATGATGCGAGATTAAGCCCATGAATATATACATGGGCCAGCGGTGACCTGTCTGGAGATCACTGATTTCCCAGTGGGCCCAGGCTGACACGGCGGGGGCTCGGGCCTTGACGGAGGTGGGGAAATCCAAGCGCAGGTCCAAATTGAACTTAATCTCATTGCTCATTGTGCTTAGGAAGACATGAAATCACACAATGGCCTTAATCGACCAGGAGCCATCCGCGGAGACTTCCGCAGGCTTCCCTTGCGTCACGTTTACAGTCGTCATGCTGAAAGAGAGATGATTAAGATTGCAGTTTTTCTCTCAGGAAGCCTTTAATAATGTCTTCTTGAACAATCAGAGGGTTAATGTGGAACAATCACAAACCAATAAGGCTCATCCGGCGTGCCCGTCCTCGAGTAATCCGGGAAGATCCTTTTCCAGTGGCCCTGGGTGGAGGCGGCATTGCGCTGAAGCGCGTCTCCACCATCAGAAGGAAGGATTCAATCAGTCCCCCGGGGTTGATTACACCCTTCTCCAAGTTTGGGCTCCACCGCTAACAGGTGCTTCTTATTACGTTGATAGGAAGCCGTCACTGAAACGGTCATTAGCCATGTGACTGACATGGGCCTTGCTGAGCTGGCTGTGCTGGGAAACCTCATCCTCTGTGATTGAATCCCCACAGGCGTCCGTCATAGACTTCACTCTGCATTCTGCCTCTGTAAAAAAAACAAAAAAACATTCAGAATTAAAACCGCCGCGTTCACCAGTAGAAGCTATTTTCATCATGAATCTGTGCTCTGCCAGATCGGTTAATAGCGTGTGCTTATATTCAGAAGATTCTGTGGAGAAGAAAATTTTTATACGTCATTATCATAAACCTAAGAGAGCAGTCGCACGCAGAGAGATAATCAAAACTGATAGGAATTTTTTTTTTTGGTAACTCCCTATATAGAAATTCTGGCTTTATGGCCCTTTGATACATCCAACAAACAACAGCTGGGACTTGATCGTCTCAAAGCAATACAGAAATGTTTGGAATTTAGAAAAACACCGAGGCATGAGTACACTAGATGTTCTATAGGCCATCGTGTACCAGGAATGTCCTCATTATGGGTGGCAATTATGGGTTTGCTTACCACTGTGCATCTTTTCAGGAAACCAATGAAACCACTGTGACCTACAACGCGTTGGCCGCTACAAGGCTGTCAAGTCCAAAAATAATTAGGCATCAAGATGAGGCCTTTTTTTTATTCATGTCAGGGAACTCGGGAGACTCTGTAATGTAGTTAACATGCACGCATCATGAATTTTCATCACATCAGAACATGGGTACAAGTGCGCGCAGCAGAACAGAGCAACAGAGCTACGGAGAGGGCATATCTTTTGTACACATTGCACTGGAGCTCCGCAATTACATGTACACATTATAGCTACCCATTGCCCGATACAAACCTGTTCCTGTTTATCCAGCACCTACGATAGGCCTCTTAATTAACATGGCTGTTATGTGAATGTAGCTGTTTCATGGTTTCCCTGCACTGTTTGTTGTCTTGTTTTCCCCACTATTGTTATGACAGACAGGTGGGCCATTATACACAAAGCCGAATTTCCCATCTGTCAACCTTTAAGATGCTTTGCACTTCAAATGAGTCAGAAGTTCTACATTTAGCTGCCTGTGGTAACAGGGTTACGCAGAATTCTGAATTAAAGAATGGGCTCCCTTTCATGGATTGAATCGGCCACATTCTACAGGAAGCTGGATTGGAATTTCGATTGGAATCACAGGATAAGGAATTTTTGGAATTCTGAAATTGAAAGAAATTCAACATCTACCCTGTTCCACATAAGTTATTTTATTAATATGGTGGAACACATAAGCTAAATACAAATTTCTGTAGGTGCCATCCATCCAAATATCCATCCTTTAACTTTCAAATGTCTAGGCTTTTTAAACTTTTTTTTTTTTTTTGGAAAACCTTCAAACAAGGTTTTGCCAAGCCAATATGCAAAGTTGAATTCATAAAGTTGATTGGCTGCAATGTTTGTTGCCTCATTTTTTCCCCACACAAAAGATATTCAATACAGCTGATGTATTCTGGTAAATTAAGTGTTTTTCCAAACTGGTCCAAAGTTAATTTATTAAATATGAAGTAATATATAAGCTAAATACAAATTTCTGTAGGCGGCATATCAAACATCCATCCATCCTTCCATCCATCCATCCACCTTCAAATTTCTGGCCTTTCAAAAAAATTTTCAGAACTTTTATACAAGGTTTTGCCAAGCCAACATTCAAAGTTCAATACATGAATTTGAGTCATTTGAACTTTCATCAAATTTAGTTTAATCAGATAAAATTTGTTTAATTCTGTATCCTGTTTGCTATCTTAAATCAAATTCAAGTTTGGAGTGTAGAAGGCATTCTCAATTCTAAATTCAGCACAATCCTGTGTGCAAATCACTTGCAAAAGGAAAAGCAAATTTTTACAGGGACCAGCATTTACAGGGTTAGTATACTGTAACTGCTTTTCTGTGGAGCTACTGTAATTATACACACAATTGAGTTTCACAACCTTTTTACATGGCATTTGTAATAACTGACTACAAGCTTTAATGTGGCCATTATAAGAAATGGGCAGGGACTATTAATATTTTATAGTTTTTTTTGTTCTACCGCTAGGCTGGCCCTCACCTCCACTGACCCTGACATTCCATTCAACAAAGTGTCTGATATTAAAAAGATTGCTTTCATGCCTACCTAAGTAATATCATATGCTTCACATCAGAGCATGCTCCGGCTAGCCGAATTCCCAATGTATGGCAACTAAACTGACTCAACACGGCATGCATGCCTGTGGTCCACACACTCACTCTCTTTCTCTTTCTCACACACATATGGACACCCCACGCTCCCACAGTCGCTCCCAGCAGCACTTACAGCACGCAACACAGTTTTCCCCCATGTACAGGAATGTCTTGAATTGTTCTGATTGTATGACCCTATTTTTTGATCAGTAACAGAACCTCTAATACAATTTTTGGACGCATATTTAAGAGCTCCATTTGACTAGGCCCACACTTCCCACCGAGCTCAGAATACAGCAGTACCGATAGTTTTATCACCTTGTTAAAAGGCCTTTATATTGCTGCAGTGAACATGCTCAATTACCCAGACTCCCTGGGGCGTGGGGAAAACACACATCAGCTGGGCATGATTTATTTCACTGTCCCACTGAAACCCCAAATTAAGAGGCACCCTCTGTAACCAGCGAAGTATAACACAACAGTCTGTCTGAGAGGATGTCTTCATTATATTAGCATCATCTCTTGACTAGCACTTACAGTCCAGGCTTGAAATATTTCCTACATGATGCATCCCATTTATTCAATGATCTTCAAGACTCACTCTTTTTTGTTTCCACCAGGGAACAATGACATCCACTTAAACCACAGATCATGTAGCCTAAGTCTATTTAAAGACCCCATTTTGTGGCTTTTAATCCACGTCGGTTACCTCTGAGGTCATCTACATTTACGCATTTGGCAGATGCTTTTATCCAAAGCGACTTACGTTGCATTTAAGATATACATTTTATCAGTTCATGTTCCTGGCAATCAAACCCCTGACCTTGTCATTGCGAGTGCCATGCTATAGTGTTTTAGCTAGATGGAAAACAGACCACAACCGCTGATGACTCCTGCTCTTACAGGCATATGCACATCGTTGTTAGGGATATAAAATATATATCGGTTATCATACAATATCAGAGATCAGTATCAGTTGATATTGGATATTTAATTTTGCATGCTCATTTTCCCTCTATTTACAGATAGATTACCTTTTCAGTCATCTAATACTCAGTTAAAGTTCATCTTTAATAACTTTGCTAAATGTAATATTGGTCACACTTTATTTTAAGGTCAAATTCTTGCTATTAACAAAGTATTAAACAATTAAACTCCTAATTTGCTGCTTATTAATAGTTAGTAAGGTAGTTGTTTAGGGATGTAGAATACTGCCATGCAAAATATGTGCTTTATAAGTACTAACAAACAGCCAATATGTTAATAATAGGCATGCTAATAAGCAACTAGTTAATAGTGAGAACTGGTCCCTGTACTAAAGTGTTACTGTAATATTTAGCTAATCTTAAAATATTATTTTTTCATACTGTACATTATAATGTGATGCCTAAATTCAATTGTAGAATTAAAAATGACTGATTTTAGTTTTAGTGCCTAATTTATGCAAACGAAATATTACTGAATTTTAATATTGGCCATTTATTGATTATCAGCCATAACATGAAAGTTTTATCGGCTTATCACTACTGTAAAGAAAAAACCCCCAATAATAATAATAATAATAATAATAATAATTTAAAAAAATTATAAATACATGTTGTCCAGTCAAATGATCTTCAGAATGGGAATGTCCCTCTTCCTATACAACCTGCCTGTGACTAGCAATAGTAAGAAATCATGAATCGTGACTAATATATATATACATAAATTAATTATTTACAGGCTGTTGGCTAATTTGAAATAATTGACAAGCCCTTCAATATATCAATGTATCCCTGTTTCAAAAGGAAATACATTAACACAGGAAGAAAACTCTGCTCGTCAAGCTGTTTAATGGGTTCCTAAGTGCAGCTTTCCAACTTCCAAGTTTATTGGATGTATTACATTAACTGTGAGTATAAATCTGCTAATGACATGTTAGAAAACCTGACCTAAATAGCCATCAGGGACACCAAGTTAACAAGTATCTCATCTGCATAGGCTACATGCAGTAGAGACCTTAAAGTTTTCACAAACAAGTTTGGGTCGACACACAGGAACGCCACACGCTCAGATGTGAGCGGTGCAGGAACTCAGGATGTGCTCTATGACGTGTGGCCAAAGGAACATGTGCACAGGGACGCACGCACACCCTTGTGATGCGGAATACATTTCGCGGCACTTTGTTAGCTTGCCAAGACCCTGCAGCTTCGTGCCATTCCTGCCTTCATTACAATGCTCCGGTGTCTGCTGTCATCTTCTGCATCTCTTATGGCATATTTATTGATTCTTATTAATAGACTCTTGACTTAAAGTGTGACCCCATTAGATCATTCTATCTAAAGGCAGTCATGAGACTGCTCTGGTTCCCAGGAGAGATGCCAGGACCCGTCAGTGCTAATCAGCTGGAGTTCACAGCCAGCCAAGAGGGGAAGGGGCGAGAAGGAGAAGAAGAGAGAGAGAGTGGCGGAGGAGAGGTGGATCAATGAGGCCTCGATGAACACAGACCCCTGCTTAGGGAAGTTGAGAAATTATTCCTGTTTCATGATCACAGCGGGACATACTGTAACATGGACAGCTTTCAAGACCTGCTGCTAAAAGAAGCTATACTTTTCAGAATTGGTCAGTTTGCAGCAAATATCATGACATGGCTTCATTTTTCAACCTTCATATCAAATTGAGAGACACTATATTACTATTTCCAAAATAAAACACCACAAAATGCGTACACTATTATACAAGAGTTAGTTCCAGAATAAACTGCATTCATGAAGAAACAGCTTATCCCTTAAATCTTTCAACAGCCTTTCAGCTAATCTACAACAAGTTTGCCATTAAACGTCCTAGTTTACACCAAATAAAAAAGCTGTTTTACAAGAGAAGTCACAAACTATTTTGTGACAGGTAGGATTCAGTTTACGATGTTTCTCATTCATTTCTATGGAATCTTCAATCAGTGATCGACTGTTGTACAACTCCAGCAATTGGCCAGCAATTCAGTGACACATAATGTGGTTAATTAGGCACAGAAGAAGTTGACGTTACACTTTATCTGCGAAAGGTCGGTGCTATATGTCCGTATAATAAGAACATTTCTGACCTCTCTTGTCCCTTTTTCTGCCATGTTTTGGATGGAAGCAAAAGACATTGCATTTTAGTAATAAAATCTTTTGTACGATCAGCCTCCACTAACATTTGCACAGTGATTACAGCTCATACACTTTCATAGAGTGTGTGAAATAAAAAATACATATTTTGCACCATATGGCATCCAAGTTATGCACATTAATGGGTAAATTAATTAAACAAAGAAATGTGTCACCCTTACTAACGTATATAAGGTACAAAGATGCCGTCCCAGTGACAGCTTTTTCCTGAGAGTGTTACAAGCATGGAAATACTTCAGACTGTTTCTGATTATGACCAAATTTAACTATATACTTTAGTTACTCAATATCAGCATTTACTGGACAAGACCCACTTACACATATTCCAGACCTCCTTAAGTCTTCCATCCCAAGCACAAATTTATATGCATATGCAGAGTGTAAGTGGGAGTGCATTTTTAAATGCACAGATTATAAGCAATGCATCTGTCAGACAGAATTGCGGCATTGGTGCTAGATAACATGTTTTTATGTGTTGTTATATGCAATGACAACACCTGGCTTGTTTCACTGTGATCTCCCCATCACTTAGAATGAGCACAGCCCAGCTTTACCTCACATCTGTCATTCAGTTGCTCAGGCGACTTCACCAGTGGGGGTTGCTTTTCACTGTTGTTTCCAGAGAAAGTCTGTTAATGCATTTTCTCTTGCACACAAAATTTATGTTCAGAAGAAGGATACTATCATATTAATTATATGCTGTATATACTGCACAGTATGCAAATTAAATGTCCAGATGAAAAGTGTGCCAAACTGTATAGTATACAATCAGAATGCTTTGCATGGAAAAATGCAATGTTCTTGACTGGACATTTGATTATTTGACCAGACTGTCAAAAATGATTAAACAAAATTGGATGCAAATTAATCCTATTTAAACTAAGACAATAAATGGACACTACTTGCAAAGTGATTGGTTGAATCATAGTGCGGTCATGTGACAACAATGTAGCATACTATAGTTTTTTGTTGCATTTGCATGTCAAAAAAAACAGTCATACTGTACAGTATATACTGAAAGTAACATAGCATTCCATTTCAAACATTTCCAAATTCTACTAAAATGTATAACAATATTATATTTTTTCTGTTCTTCTGCTCACTGGAGACTAGCTGTGAAACCAGCATGCTATTTTAAGGTTCTCATAACTAGAAAGTGCAGCTTTCTGCATAAATG
>JAFVLL020041339.1:0-14215 GCA_021397915.2 Tor tambroides | reverse complement strand
CGATCCACAACGTTGACATCAGCAAACCGCTCACCCACACGACGCCATACACGCTGTCTGCCATCTGTCCTGTACAGTGAAAACCGGGATTCATCTGTGAAGAGAACACCTCTCCAAAGTGCCAGACGCATCAAATGTGAGCATTTGCCCACTCAAGTCGGTTACAACGACGAACTGCAGTCGGGTCGAGACCCCGATGAGGACGACGAGCATGTGGATGAGCTTCCCTGAGACGGTTTCTGACAGTTTGTGCAGAAATTCTTTGGTTATCCAAACCGATTGTTGCAGCAGCTGTCTGGGTGGCTGGTGGCCTGTGAGGTGGATGGATTGTTTCGGCAAAGGAGAAGTGCTCACTAACACAGATTTAGACAGATTTGTGAACAATATTTGAGAGAAATAGGCCTTTTGTGTACATAGAAAAAGTCTTAGATCTTTGACTTCAGCTCATGAAAAATGGGGGCAAAACAAAAATAATATTACCGTATATATTCATGTAAAATAACAAATAGTATTACAAACAGATAATCAGATGCAGTAGATTAAAACAGACCCATAATAGGTTTCAGTTTTTTAATAAAAATGATCAGTGAACAAGTATATGTAGTATGTGCATACATATATACACTCACACACAGACACATTTTTGTAATATTAAGTCTTGCACAACTCAGTATAAATAGTCATTTTATTAACTGTCTCTCCAGATTACCTACAACTTGTGCATCATTCACAAAACTAACATCTGAAGCAAAATAAAAACAAAATCACCCTGATATAAAAATACTGTACATGCCCTCCCATATATTCATATTTTCACAGAATTTACAATCAATCTGTTAGAAACGATGTTGGTGTGAATCTGCTGGTTAGTGCTTTACAATGGAAAAAAAAATAAAAATGTTTTTTGTGCATCTTTTAACTAATCAAATATTTCATTTTGTGCTCAGTAAAGGGCTATAAATCTTGCCCACCAATGGTAACACAATAATCAGGCCCTGCCAGAACCTGAGCCGTTTTTGTGCTACAATTCTTCAGTAATAACTTGTGTATGTTGGATTTGTGTGTTTAGCATGTGTTTGACAACACCTTCATATTTAGTGGATTTAAACTTCATATGTTACAGAGAGACTTTCCAACCCTTTGTAACCTTAAAATACGCCTTTGGCAGGTGTTAGTGCAAGACATGGGGTGTATGTGCATGACTAGTCTCCAACTAGAAGAACTGCATCAGTGTTTTAATGCACAAAGTCAACAGTTCATATGGATGGAGAAAAGTCTGATTCTTTATGACTGCAGGGCTCAGTCCTGTTCCTCATCAGTGGCAGACTGCTGGTCAACAGCCTCATCCTCTGAGCTGGCCTGACACACTGATGTATGGAACAAACGCATCAGGTCCCGAAATCTCATCGAAACCTGCAGAGACACGGATGTTAAAAAAGGCAAAGAAAGGAATGCTGCAAAGCAAAAAAGATCTGTAACTTTATAATTCTGGTACCTCACTGGCTGTTTTGTTGCCGAGCTGCTCTGAAACAGCCTGAAAGGTACTCTGACTGGCTCCTTGCTGCTGACAGGCAGTAAGGATCACTCGATCGGCCTCCCTATAAACCAGATTATAAAAGAAGGCCATGTAAAACACAAGCACCATCAGATGATGCTCAAAAACCCATGATGATCTGAGGCTGTGCTTACCTTGTCCAGAGAATGACCCTCTCTCCACTGGGAGTGAGGGAGATGTTTTTGGCACACACAGGTGTGTCTAAGGCTGGGCTCAGTGTGCTCTGCTGAGTGGTATTTCTCTCTCCTGATTCAGCTGAATCATCTTCATCCCTACTGTGCTTCTGTGCAGTCGTATGATGCCTCTCCTCTTCGTTTTTCTTGTCGTTGTCTTTGTTCTGTATTTTCTGCTCTTCTGGGATTGGGGAAGGTGGTCTCTCTCCTCCCTCCCACACAGGCCCATCACCATCTGCAGATCAGGTAAAGAATTTTTTTTAATGTTTGGAGTTTCCAGTAAACTGTCAGTACACTGTGGATATGATAATGAACACACCTACATTTTAAAACAAATAAATATAATACTATATATAATACATAAAACAATATAGCATATATTATTATAAATATTACCAAATATAAAGTATTTTCTCAATGTACACTACAATTCAAAATTTTGGGGGGATGGTAGACTTATTTTTAAGTAAAAACAATATTGCAAAATATTATTACCCTTTTAAATACCTTTTTTATTGTAAATATATTTGAACATTTTTATTTATTTCTGTGATGGCAAAGCTGAATTTTCAGCAGCCATTATTCCAGTCTTCAGTTTCACATGATCCTTCAGAAATCATTCTAATATGCTGATTTGGTGCTCAAGAAACGTTTATCATCATCAATGGTGAAAACAATTGTACAGCTTTTTTTGTGAAAACCTTGAAACCTTGATTTCCAGGATTCTTTAAATGAATAGTTTATTTGAAAGAGTAACCTTTTGTAAGTTTATAAATGTCTTTACTGTCACTTTTGATCAGTTTAATGCATCTTTGCCGAATAAAAGCATTCATTTCTTCGAAAAAAAAAAATTGCTGACCCCAAACTTTTGAACAGTAGTATATGTAAATTCAAGTAAATTGTTCTTAAAAATTAAGAACTAAAAAAAAAAAAAAACTTTAGGGACTCTGTAAGAATGCCTGATTGTAATCATTTAAAAAACTAACTAAAAGTAACAGATGTAAAAAAAAAAAAAAAAGATAAATTAAATTAAAGAAATTAGGCTTTACCATGATGTGGACTGTTTGCTCCACTGCCAGTCTCATCTTTAACCTCTTTCTCTGCCTCTCCATCCTCCACTTGTACTCTTTCCTCTTCCTTTTCTTCTCCTCCCCTTTCAGACTGTGCATCAGAAGACGGAAACGCAGAATCGCGACTCTTCAGTACCTTAGAGCCGTTAGAGGCCTGATGATAAAAAAAAACAAACAAAAAAAAAAACACAAAATGAGGAAACATGGCTTCCATTAAAACATTAAGACAAGTTATGTCACACCACAAAACAAGCACAGCGAGCACCTTGTTGCTATGACAACGCAAGCATCCCTTCCTCTTATGCCTGCGATGTTTGGCATCATGGCTGGAGTCATGACAGGGACATGAGCAATCTTTCTCAGGCCAATCACAGTCCTGAAGAAAAGCACGAGATTAACAACTGAACAAGAATGGAGAAAACAATTGTGAGTTCACTTGAAGGAGTCAAATGAAGATACCTTGTAGTTGCCATGCGTGAGCATTTCTTTCCTCCTCCTGCTCCTGCTGCTGATCTGTCGAATCTTGTGAGACTCTTCATCCTCCTCTAGATCAGGCAGAGTGACTTCCTCAAATCTTCCCCATACACCACCTCTAGAGCCCACACTCATCCCTGCCTCTCCATCTGTCCCAGCGCCCACGTCCTCCGGCCAAACCGCCTCTTCAAACTGGCCAGGACGTGCTGGGGGTGGACGCATCTCATCAAAAAACATCCAAAATTCTCCCTGTAGGTGCGTGTGGCCCTTAAGAAGGGTGGCCATCTGTGCTTTGAGCTGAGTTACAAAAGCAGAAATAATGGGATTTAGGAAAAGAAATAAACAATAAACAGTCTAAGAAAGAGCTGTATTAGGTACTTGCTGTGAAGCCACAGACAAACGAGTCAATAGTATCAAGTAGGGGTGTAACGGTACACGTATTTGTAACGAAAATTTTTGGTACAGGTCTTTCGGTTTGGTACGCATGTGTACTGAACAAATACAGCATTGTTATATCCACTGCACGAGTGGAACTTCACTGGAAACTTCCAGTTTTATATATTGTTACTTTTGATAAGAAAAAGTCTCATATTTCAGATACTGTCCATTTCTTTAAGGAAATTCAAACAATAAAAGCTGTTTTGATGCTCTCTGATGTGGCGCGACAGATCGCTGTATAAACACCTCATTTCAAATGGCAGCTGAGCGTGATCATTCCTTCCTCTTTACTACTAGTTTTAACAAAATAAACATGAACGAACATCTCATGCCATCAGTGTTTCAACCACAGAAATAAAACAGCTTCTAAACAAAATGTCACATAGCGTTTCATTTACCTCTGGTAAGTCATCAGTGTCCACAGCTCATTAGTTTGCTAGAGAAATGAAGTCTAGAGAAGAGCATTTCACGAAAAATTAGCCTAGACTATATACTAATTATATTTTGCTTTACCCATAATTATTTAATGTATGTTTAGAAATAAATCTGTTATGAAACCAGTTATGACAGCCAGTCATGTATAAATGAATATATTTCAACAATAAAAACAATTAAAAACGGCATTACGTGCAGTGTACATGATTGCTTACAATTTTTTAAGTTGAGTGTTGATCATTATATTTACAAATAAACAGTAATTAAATTTTAAGTTTAGGTTCTGTTGTTAATTGGAACCTTAAAGTAATGTAAAAGGGCTCCCTTTTAGAGTATAAGCTGAGGTAGATTTTTATCCTTTTTTAATTTTAAATTTTAGCATAAATTTTAATTAGAACTGAATTTAAAGAGCGAGCAATTTGTTCAGTAAACCACTGTTTAATAATAAATAATTTTATGTTTAGTTTTCCCCCTGCTGTACCAAAACAATACTGAACCTTGACCTCAAAACCGGGGTAGGTACCGAACCGTCATGGTTTTGTACCGTTACACCCCTAGTATCAAGTAATGCTATTTCATGTACATTACAATGTAATGTTTGGGGTTGGTACGATTCTTCTAATGTTACACTTATGCTCACCAAGGCTGCATTTATTTAACCAAAAAATACTGTGAAAAGTGAAAACAGTAAAATAGTGAAATATTACAGTTTAAAACAACTGTTTTCTATTTGAACATATTTTAAAATGTAATTTATTCCTGTGATGGCAAAGCTGCATTTTCAGCACCATTACTCCATTCTTCAGTGTCACATGATCCTTCAGAAATCATTCTAATATGCTGAATTGGTGCTCAATAAACCTTTCTCATAATCACACCTCTTCAATCCCAGCAGGACTGAGAGGACTTCCACTCTGCAACGCTCTCACTATCTTTTGGTAATGAGACGGATTCTCCCCAAAACTGATCTCCAACTGACGCAGGAACCGACGACTCCTCTCAAAGGCTTGCTGCTCCTCAAACTGGGGATAGGAGAGAGAATATATAGATACAGTTTTGTTTTCTTTTTTAGCGATGACATTACTCAAATGACTGTTATTTGCACAATTCTCTTTTCTGTCTATAAAATGATTATAATTACCAGTCCACACTCCAGAGCTTGCTCAGGTAAAAGGAAAGCAGCAAAGTCCTTGAGGAGCTCAGGCCAGTCTTTGAGCAGAAGTTTCAGCTGGGCGAACAACTCTACAACACTGCGACCCTCACTTGCCTGGTCAAACTCATAAAGCAGCCCTAAAAACTCTTCCACCTTACCAGGAATGTCTTGCAAGGCCTCACGCACCTACAACAGCAAAAGAAATGGAAGGAAGATGAGAGAGAGGGACAGTTAGTGTTTCTCTAATCAATGATGTAAAGGAGATGCTAGTGAGTAAAGATACAAGTGGTCTAACCCTGTTGAGATAAGCCTGGGCAAAAGCCATGTCTTTGCTCTCTCTCATTGGATCGTTGTCCAAGATGTGGTCATCGTATAACAGGAGCAGCTTTGAGGCATCTTTACTTCCTCGTTCCTGACGTCGACCACGCTTCAGACTACGAGGGGGTGGGCGACCACGGCCTGTAAGAGTAAATAAACTGAATCAACTGAACATTTCATATTGAAAAATTAAACAACCAGAGCTCAACTCAACTTGACATCACTGAAAACAACACAATCAGGTGTTAAAGGGATCCCCGGGTATTAAGACACGTATAGCTTAATATAACGTAAATGATGTCTCTTACTGAAATGTGTAGTAGAAACCCCATGAAAGATGTTATTTTAAAAAATTTACATCGTTTTTGGACTATGGGTGCGCCATTATTTTATGTGCACCGTACATTCAGCGTCGATGATGTCAAATGGTTGCACTTGGTGAGCTACTGCCGCTTTTTACCGCAACACAACTCAGAATACACAACTCAGAAAATAAAATACTGATATGATACCACATTGTGTGGCTTTTGGTTGTAATTTTCAGTCGAAAGGCAACAAGAGAAGCAATGTAAGACTTCACTGCTTTCCTAGCAATAAGAAGAGAAGAAAAGAACGGGAAGATGCCTGTGGACGAATAAAATTTCCTAAAGACCCGCATCTTTTTTCTCTCCACTTTAGCCCTGATGCCTTTGACTCTTTTAGTAGACCACAGGTACTAAAAGAGCTTACAAACGGCTGAGACAAGAAACGCTATGCCATCCTGTTAGGATGTTAACATACAGATACTTATCATTACGCCGCGGCCGCTGAAGGAGTTTCTCAGTGTGGATTTCCCTCGATATCCGGGGCGTTTAGACTCCTTGTGGGGAATGTGAATTTTTTAAAATAAAATCTTTAATGGATTTTCTACTACATATTTCAGTGAGAGACATCATTTTAGTTATATTAAGCCACAGAAGTGTCTTAATACCCAGGGATACCTTTAAAAATTCTGCTGACCTCTTCCACGTCCCCCTCCTCTCCCACTGATCTGTGGAGGGTCGTCACCGGGCAGCGCTTCTCCCTCAGGATGCTTTCCACCTTCTCCCTCCCCTGCTTCCATCTCATCACCCTTCATCGCACCATCATCCTCATCCTCTGAGTTCTCCTCCTGCGAATTCTGGGAAGCAGGGGAGTTTGGGGAGGTGGGGGATGTTGGGGACGTGGGTGAATTGTCCTCTTCAGAGTCTCCCTCTCTGCACAACCTCCTCTCTGATGCCAACCAGGTCAACTTCTCCATTGTCTCCTACCGAGGCAACAGAGAGGAAACAAGTTAATAAAACTGTAGAAGGAAATGGAACACAATGAATCAATTTATATTTGTCTTCAAAACTAATTTCAAACATTTAAGCATAATACTTATCATATTTAGGAATGCATGATATATCAGTACCAAATCAGTTATATATCAGTTTATTGGTATGTTATATATTGTATATTTAATTGTGCATGCTCATTTAATCTTTTTTTAGATATCAGTTATCTTTGCAGTCATCTAACGCTCACCTAATCCTTAAAGGAACACTCCACTTTTTTGGAAATAGGCTCATTTTACAACTCCCCTAGAGTTAAACAATTGAGTTTTACAGTTTTTGAATCCATTAAGCCGATCTCCGGGTCTGGTGGTAGCAATTTTAGCTTAGCTTAGCATTGATCATTGAATCGGATTAGACCATTAGCATTTGGTCATCAAAAATGACCAAAGAGTTTCGATAATTTTCCTATTTAAAACTTGACTCTTCTGTAGTTACATCGTGTACTAAGACCGATGGAAAATGAAAAGTTGCGATTTTCTAGGCCGATATGGCTAGGAACTATACTCTCATTCCAGCGTAATAATCAAGGAAATTTGCTGCTATACCATGGGTGCAGCAGGCGCTGTGATATTACGCAGCGCCTGAAAGTAGTCCCCAGCTAGGTAACTAGTTATGATATAGCTGGGGACTACTTTCTAAATTTTAATAACACGTTTAAAATGTAATCTTGCAAATCTCAAAATGAATATGTATTTTCATCCTGCACATCCTAATGTTGTAATGTCTAAATTCACTTGTTTAATGATTTTAATTTTTAGTGTTTTAGTTTTAATTTATTTAGACAAACCTGAAGCTCTGGAACAGACAACACAGATTCCTCCGATGCTGATGACATCACTTCCTCTTCATCTTCATCCTGTGTGAGGTCGTCAAAATCCTCCTCTTCGTCATCCCTCTCTCCATCTCCATCTTTTTCTCCATCTCCATCCTTCTCTTCCCTTCCTTTGTCGCCACTTCCATCCCCATCTGTTTTCCTGCCACCTTCTCCATCACCGTTCTTCTCTCCTTCATCTTCATCACGTTCTCCATTTCTCCCACGTTCCCTCTCCTCATTCCCACTGCTTTGTTTCTCTCCTCCGCTGGACTGTTGCTCCTTCCCATCTCCAGTGCTGTGTTTGCGCACTCCTGGTGTTTCCTGTCTACTAGAGGCAGATTGGACAGGAGGACACTCTACAGTATCCTTCTCCACCCTCACGGAAGCTTCAGCACCTCCGTCTGTGCTGGTCAAACTGGAATCAGGGCTGCAAGAGGACTCGGAGAGTGCCAGGAGAGGACTACCAAACAAAGCACCTGCCATTTCCTCTTCCCATCTGTCTTCAACCATTTCCTCAACCTCTCCCTTTCCTTCCCCAGTATCTTCTACTCTAACTGGCAATGACGTGGCTGGTGTTATGGTGTTTAAAGGCACCTCAGTCCTACCTTTGTCATTCAGAACTATGGAGCTAGTAGGAATGTCAGAACAGTTAGTTTGCTGGGATAGACTTCCTGATGCGCCTTCAGTAGGAAGTGGAGCAGGTTGGTTCAGAACAACAGAGTCTTGGGGCAGAAGTACAAACTGAGGAACACCTGTAGTTGAAACCGTTTGAACCAGCACAAACTGAGAACTGTCTGCTGCTGATGCTGCTGTCAGTGGAGAGAAGACAGTCCTTTGACCATTTTCCACACTATGCTGTACAGGAATGACGTCCTTCATGGTTTGCAAAGAGTCACATTCGGACCTCTGTGTCATCTTTCCAATGTGGGGATTTGAGGTGTTTTCCAAGGCCTGTGTCCCAGGGACTAACTGTATGACAACATCCTGAGAGGGAGATGTGACCAATCTATGTGTGGCGGCATTTTCGTGGGCTTTGAAAACAATGACATTATCTGATGGAAAATTCCGTGTGACATTCAAGGATATTGGCTGATCCATAACGACAACAGGGTTGCTTACGTTTCCCATACTCCCAGAGGACAGGGGTAATAGCTGGGGCAGCCGGGGAGCTGGTTTCAAAGGAGCAAGTTTTCTAGGCATGGTCTGTTTCTTGTGTTTACTGGATGTTTGCTGCATGCCACACATCCTGACTGTCCCAGTACTAAGTTGAGGGATGTCACATGGGGGTATCTGAACTACAGTAGGGGGCAAGTTGGCAGGAGGGTGTGCTGGATTACCAATCCCCAATTCTGGAGTAACATACTGGAAGTTAACAGGACAAGAGGTGCTCAGTGGGACAGTCCCATGGGCAGGGGTCAAAGGGGGCTGAACCAATGGGAACACCCCATTTATAGGAGTGCTAGGCGCTTGGGTCAATACTATTACACCATGTGCTGGAAATGGTGTGGAGACGTTGGTCAATACATTTCCTGAACTTGTGGGACATGGAGGCGCTTTAGCCAGTGGTGTGAGAGTAGGATGGGCGAAACCACGCAGAGGCCGAGATTTGGGCTGTGAAGGGCAAATTGGTCTCTGTGAAGGGTGCAGACGCAGAGTGACGCCTTTAGGGAGGAACTGTGGGTAGTGTGTTCCTTTCGGGAAGACAGGGGTAGGAGATCTGGTGGTGGAGGTCACCTTTAAACTGCTCTGACAAACTGTTCTATGGATGTATGGCAAGCTTTTCTGTAAAGAAATTTGAAACCATCAGGAGTATACTTAAAATCAGATGGATAAAAATTGTTTTAGAGAAAGAGTCTAGGGCAGTGATTCTTAACCTTTTCAGTGGTGAGTTTAAAATATTCCAGCGGTCCCCCCAGAGTGAGTTTTTTTTAGGCGACCGTTATTTTAGAACGTTTCCCCTTAATGTTTCCATGGCGACGTGTCATGCTTGTCACGACACACCGCGGCCACAATAACACTGTATGACAGATGGATCGCTTTTATTTCGTTTTTCCTTTTTTTATTCAAAATATTCATAAACTTGCTTACCATATAATCAACTATCTGATATTCCGATTCACAAATGTGCAAATGAGTGTGTTTTATCGTTTAAAAACAGTTCTAAATGATCTTGATCGTGATCTGTAATGTGAAATGGGCACCGCCATGTTTGTTCGCGCTGCAGTTCAGAGAGTCCTGTCAGTCGGATTTATATCAAGTAAATTCATCAATTTCTCGCGAAATACATGTAAGTAAGTGGCGGGTGAAATGGGAGAATAATAGAGTGAACTTTATAGTTACTTACACTATGTGTATTTGATATTAATAAAACACGTCTGAAAATTATATTTGAATGGATTGTTATTGCTGCTTCCATAAACATCTGAGTGTATTTTACGAACTCTAAATGTATTGTTTTACTAGTACTTATGTGTATTTAAATGTCTAAAGCATAAAATAAACATTATGTGGTTAAAAACACTGCATAGGTGCGATTATATGAGTGCAGCGGCATCTCAGCGTCAGACAAAGCACGAAAACGCAGTTTGAATTTGGCAGTTATGCGACGTCACCGAGCGTTCTAAATCCCATATGTGGGACCGTACTCCCAGTGGCACGGAAATGAAAATCCCATATGTGGGACCATACCGCTCAAAAGGTTAAATTCAGATCAGCCCAATAATTCTTAATTATTTGAATTTTGTTATATTAACAATGTTAATGCTAAAAAAAATAACACTAAAAAGATACACAATTGTTTTGTTTATTTTTATTACAACAAAAGTACCAGCGGTACATATCAGTTTAGATAGGAGGGCCTTCAAACATTGTCTTCAAAGGTCCTCCTACGGGACCTTGTAGGTTGAGAACTACTGCTCTAGGAATTTTTGATACCTTCAGCCAGTTGGGCATGACGTCTTGCTCTCTCTCCACAGGAGGGCGTTCCTCTGCAGGCACCACAGGTCTGCACAAAACCGGCAAAGGAGGACCCACACGATTCTGGCAGTAAAACTAAAAAAAAAAAAAAACATTACGTTGTCATAATAACTTTTAGCCTCCATTCATCGTGATTAAGTATTATTATTTTAATTTGTGGTTTCAGAAGGTTTTGAAATCACAGACAAATTGACAGAAACTTAAGAAACCGAGGAGCAAATGTCCACCGGCAATCAAGGCTCAATTCATATACTAGTGTATATGAAGTTAGGTAAATGAACAGATAGATCACCTTGATGATGTTGTGTGGGGCTCTGGGGGCCACCATGTCCTTCACACGTACACGCAGCTGCTCCTGACGCTTGGGCCGGATCAGATAGCGGCTCATCAGGTGATATGGGAACTCTGTTTGAGCGAAGTGCTTTAACCCCAAGACTAAGAGACTGTAGAGAGGTGAGAGCAGGGGACGAGAGAGAAGCAGAGGGTAAAATGGGTGAAGGTATGGCTCACTGCTTCGTTAAGTGTTTGCTAGGCGGCGTCAGTTGTCCAAACTCCACAAAGTGCTTGTTTTGAAACAACACTCCGCAAAAAGCCCATATTAATGTTTCGTCCTTCACTGACCAATTCCAGTATTATTGGTGCGACATTTGCAAGCAAAAGGTGAATTTTAATTTCTCAAAGTACTAATTGCCAGACATCAGAAAAAAATCTTTTTTTTTTTTTACATTTGCACTATTGTAGAAACCCTGTGAAATTTGTGCACATTTCAGAGAACATATACCTTTTTTATTTTTTTATTTTTTTTTATTTTCCACATTAATGGGGACTTGTACATGTTTTTAAAAAGTGAAATATATGAAACACTAGATGATATACTAAATATAAATAATGCAATTATTTATATATTAAAACATTAAAAATTTATTCCTGTGATTGAACCTAAATGATGAAGAGAGTCAAAGCCATTTGTACCCATCTTCTCCTTTGGTGTAATAATGTTTGCTGCGTGGGGGATGCAGGACTGGATCCAGCCTGCAGTGTGGTAGAAGCTCTGGATACAGAAACACAGAGCGTGTGGCGAACAACCATGCAAGACCAGCCGGAAGCAACGGGTACGAACGAGCTACAGAAACAAAGAAAACACTACCATCACATATACATATATACGCATATATGCATGTGCGATTGATTTGATTAATTGGGTCATATGAAATACATATGAGATGCCTAACCTGAGTTTGGGCGAATGGGTTTGGAAGGAAGATACAGAGGAGAAGGACATTGCTTTAACTCTTCCAACAAGTTGAGGGAGGACTGCAAGTTACACACCCTAAACATGCTTCTAAAACCCGGATTAACCGCTGATCTCTCGTCCTCTGCTCGCTCTGCAAATGACAGCAACTCCCCCTGTGAACACAGGACAGGAAACAATTAAAAGTAAAATGACAACAACTTGCATAGCAAACTCTCAACAACTTTTGAGAAAGTAGTCAAATTTGATTTTGACATGAAATAAAATTTAGTTATATAATATCTAAAAATAAATAAATATAAAAATCATTTTTAAAATAATTTTAATTTATATCATATCATTGATAATGTAATAAAATGTAAAAATTTGACATTTTACACATGGCATAAAGTTTTTTTGTTTTACTTCTAAAGTCTTGTGTCAAAGTCTTGTGTTTAATCCCCAATTTTCTTACCAGGAAATGTTTGGTGGTTTGAGCTTCACTCTGTAATGCCTCCACTGGGTTGCACAGCATATTGACCTGTGTCAGTAACTGGACATGCTGCAGAGGAGATATAGAGAAAAAAACAAACAAACTTTAGAGCAAAATCAAATTATATCAAGGTCACACAAGAGCGTGAATCACACCTATCAGACTAAGATCAACAGTCTTTTGGCAAAAGACTAGATCCTTGTGACCAAATGTTCAAGCATGTTCATTGTGTATGGTGGTGTTTAAAACTCTCTTACTTGCTGAATTTGCTGCTGCAGTTGTATTCTCTGAGGAGATGTGACCACCAGAGGACAGCTGGGCTGCACAAGAACCATGCCAGGCCCAGATGCATGCTGGGTGGTCCGAGCCTGGTTCTCCCGTCGTTGCTGCAAAGCATCCAGCTGCCCTCTGACTGTCCGCCTGCATGCTGTCAACATGTGAGCCAGCGGCTCCTCAAACCTGATGACAAATAGAAACACGGTGAATGAGATGTTTTTAATATGTGCACAAGAAGCATTGATAATTATTGCAAAGAAGATCTGTTGAACTGCCATTCTAATGAAACATAAAATCTCAATTATTTTTAAATAGTATTCTTAACTAGGGATGCACAATATATCAGTACCTTATCGTTTACTGGCCAATATATAAGATTTTCTAATCTACTTTATCAGCTGTTATTGGATATTGGCTATTGAATTGTACATGCTCTTTCCTTTTTCATTCAGATTACCTTTGTAATCAATGAAAAATACTAGTAATTTAAAAACACTTGTAAATGTAATCTTTATTTAATCTAAAAGTAAAAGTTTTTTCATATATTATCATGTTGTGATGCCTTAATTCACTTGTATCATTTAATACAATTTTATTTTAAATTCATTTAGACAAAATAGTATACAATTTTCTCATCCACTATTTATCAATTATCAGCCGTAAGATCAGTAGAATATACCAGAATTTAAAAAGTATTAATAAATACATAAAAAAAAATAAATCACTATGCATTTTAATTTCATATTGTGAAGCATTTCCAGGAGAAAAATGAAGTGGGAGTTGATTTTACTAAGAGTAAGAATTACAGAATCATGAAAAGTGGGCATTCCATAGAAAAATGAAGCCAAACCTAAATGCAAGGGAGTAATTTGACAGCTGCAGACATACTAATTGTATAATAGTAGCATTATCAACAGACAACAGAATTATGACTCATTGATTTGTATATTTTCCTCTAAATATATGCTGACATTCACTAAAAATCAAATCCTTGTTACGTCACAGTCATCAAATATGACTGGCAAATTAAACAGTCCAAGTCTCTTTCACTCTCCGTACCCTAGTGAATGACCATTGCAGGGACCACAGTGCACACACTCACTCTCAGTGTGGAAAAGACAGCACAGACGTCACTGTACCTCGTTAACATTTAAAAACCCACCATCAACCACATCTCTGTCTGTACCCAGAACAGAGTGACGCACATGGATTACACACACACACACACACACTACAAGCTGTAATGACCCCTTCTCATGGTAAATAATAAGCTGCAACAGTGTGTGACATGTCCATCTCATGACAGTTTTGTGCTGATTGACACCGTGCTATTTCTGTAACAATGTTAATTACATATATACTTAAGCCCTATTCGCACGGGATTAGTATTACCTGGTGACCTCCAGTCATTTGTAATAATTGTGGAGGTTGTCTGTGATCTTAATCCCGTGCGA
>JAFVLL020041338.1:0-19019 GCA_021397915.2 Tor tambroides | reverse complement strand
TGTAAAGGCAAGGCGCTGAGTCTTCCGTTCAGTGTGGAATCTTTAATATCAGACAGAACAAGCACACGGACTTTATACACGTCATCTGAATCTGGTATTATATCTCCGACATCCGGTGGAGATGAGCGGCTGAGGCTCTCGCCCATGGCTCTTTACGCAGATAGAAAGATCCCAGTGGAGAGCGTCTCCAACCTATCCGACTGCAAAAGAGGAGATATGGAAGAACTAAATGACAAGGGACAGTCCGGCTGGTTTCAGACATCCTCGTACACTTCTCCTCCAAGTGAGTGCCTCAGCAGGGAAACCTGTCAATAATGTGGCATGATGACGCATGACAATTATAAACATGCATGTTTTAGATAGAGTTTTGTATACAAATTAGAAGAATGTGTGGTGTGTAGAGGGAAGAGCCTCATGTCATCCAAGAGTAGAATAACTGACCAGCTTCTTCTGCAAAGAAAAGTCTGAAGTTGCAAAAAAACGCATTCCAGGTGAATTAAGACAGTTTAGTGGTTCGATTTGAATTAAAAACAGGCTATATTTCCGTATCTGTATGTAGATATTTTAAGATTAACTTGATTTCGCACATAATGCATATGCTCCTCATAATGCTGAAAATAAACGTGTAGCTTCGGCAGAAAAAGTAACTATCAAGACAATGAAATATAAGTGTATTAATGTAAAGTAACATCATTGTAATGTAATTTGTCAAATTAATCAGTTCAGTGTTTTGTTATTTGTCCACAGGGCACTCAAGTCCACCTCCGTGTACCCTCAGAAAGCATAAGAACAACCGAAAACCGCGGACCCCGTTCACCACCTCGCAGCTGCTCGCTTTGGAGAGAAAATTTCGTCAAAAACAGTATCTTTCTATTGCAGAGAGAGCGGAATTTTCCAATTCACTCAACCTCACAGAGACTCAAGTTAAAATCTGGTTTCAAAACAGGCGAGCGAAGGCAAAAAGACTACAAGAGGCCGAACTAGAGAAACTCAAACTTGCAACCAAGCCATTATTACCTGCGTTCGCCTTTCCGTTCCCCCTCGGAACACACGTTGGTTCTCCACCCCTCTATGGACCGTCCAGCTCCTTTTCTAGACCTGCGTTACCAGTCCCTGGACTTTTCGGAGGCCCAGTGACCTACGGAATGTATTATTTGTCTTAACCGAGTGAGCACGTCCTTCCGTTCACCGTCTGTAGCTGCTGCGGTTCTGCCAGTCAGAAGACGAGTGAAATAATAGCAATGTTTTGTTCAAAGAACTCAACACCAATTTAAAAGAAATTATTCTTGTGGTCTACACAGTTTATTCCAAAAGTGAAAGTCCCCAAATTGGCTTTAAAAGTGCAATGAATCTTCCCTGAATACTTTATCTTATAAGTATACAGATAACATGGTATGTGGCTAATTGTCTTAGTCTCAGAGAAAATAATTTCCAAGAGATTATTTCTACTGAGGGCACAGCCGATTTGGCAAGTGTCTAGATCAGCATCACTTGTTGATGAGTGATGCGATAGAAAACACCTAGTGTATGTACATGGTCTGCGCCAGTTCCAACAAAGCTCTTAGATTAAAGAAATTACCTTATAATTATTACTAAGGTTTTTCTAACTTAAAGAACTTGTTGCGACTGACAGCATAATCATAAAGTAAAAATTAAAAAACTGATTACAGTTCAACTATGTCTTATGACATTGCTACTTTCCATTACTTGGCCATAGGCTGCCAAATTCGGGCCTAAATGGATAGTCATTGTGAGCCTTTTTAAAATGAATACGTATTTTCACGCAAACCAAATATTTTGTAGCATATTACAAAGATTGTACCCAGATAGCTACAATTTGCGAAATGTACACTGCCAATAGCTCCATACGTCTTTTTTTCCTTTCCTTTTTTCATTAATTGGACAGGCTACCCGGTTTTAGGTTGAAATACGTGGCTTGTTATTCTGTTGGTCTTTTTTTGAAGAGGAACTAGATGCAGAGACAACCAGCATCGTCCATTATACCATAATTTTACTAAACTTTTCCTCCCAAACGTTTTTACATGCCGTTGGATACAGAGGATTTTTGGCCTGTTTATTGATTTTTCGCCTGTTTAGCCATAATCCCTTCAGTAGACTACATGTATGCTAGTTTGCTAGGTTGTAAGATTAATGTCTAGATTTTTATTATTGTAAATACACGTATATATTACAGATTTTGCATTCCCCTTTTGAATAAATTACAAATAGGATTGCTGATATTTATACACTGTGTTTACATTTATCTTCTGTAAATTATTGTATATTTTATATGTATATACAAATTAGAAAAATAATCTTTTGCATTAAAAATAAATCTCACAGAGACTGATGTGTACAATGTTATCATTTATAAGTTTTAAAACACAAACTTTTAATTCAGTAATCATCCAGGTGTTTTTTTTTTCAAGTCATACATAAACCTAAATTTAAAAAAAAAAGTCTACGCAACTCGCTTTTGAGATTTGTAACTCTTGTTACATGTATTAAATTGTTTCGGAGACCGACGATAAACGTTTAATTTAGGCTAATAATCAGCGCTAAATGGACAACAATAATAATTTCCAAGAGACAAGAAGATGCTACTAATAATAAATACAAAATATTAAGAAATAAAAAATATTACAATAACAAGCAAAATAAAACATTTAAATTAAAAGATTACAGATTTTTACGTTGAACTTCACGACCAAAATTAAAAATTCTAAAGTACATTCCAGATACGAGCCCTTCAGATAACCTTCACGCTATTTATAATGTTACAAAATCCAAATCCCCGTGAAACCAACTGGAGAACACACATTAGTTGCAACGCGTCTTAAGTTTTTATTAGTTCTTGCGTGAGTTTCACACGCCATCATAACACGCATGCATTTGTGTCTGAAACATCTAGCTAGATGCTTGTGCCATTGGTTGAAAGCAACTTTAGATCTCGAAACGCTTACATTTATTGGAATACATAATACATATTTAACAAGTTTGATATTTTTGAACATATTTTAAGACATTTTCCTTGACATTTGACTTTCAAACTTCTTGGCACAACCGACTACAAAGTTTCACATCCGATTACTAATATCAACCTTATAAAGAGAGAAGACATCTTTTTAAAGACTGCTTTCACAAGTTTTATTACAGAAATACTGCTCTGGACAAACAAATACTTTACCAAGCAAACGTGGTAAATTGTTTGCATTTAATAAAAACTTTGGCCTACTTCTTCCTTCTTCCTCTGAAGCCTCTGACTGAGCCTTGACCGAAGCAAATTGATGATGGAACTCTGGAGGAAAGATAATAATCAACAAAAATAGTTCTGATCACTGAGTCTACAGGGTAATGAAACTTAAGCATTTATATCAATCCATGACCATGAATTCACCCACTTGTATGAATATCGTGCCTTTAGATTAGCTGTCTGCACTGGTTCGGTTTCTACAGTCTTCACTGTTTCTGGCTCTGGAGTCAAGGAGAAGTCCATCGACTCACTTTCTTGGTGAATAGTCGCCGTTTCAGAAACTTCCATATTTGCATCCTTCTGCTGCTGGGTCTTTTTTTCTCGAATTCTGTTGATTTGCATGAGATTATGATTAAAAAATTCTAAAGTGATAAAAGAGCCAAAATTGTAATTATATGAGGCTGTTTAGGTTGAGAAATTTAGAAATGACTGGATACAAGAGCAAAAGTAGAATTTCTATAATCTAAAATTGTCCACAATTTACATTAGTATTAACATCAAACCTTTCGCTCTTCTTTGCTTTGTCAAATCTGAAGTCTGCTGGATAGCTATGTGTTCTGATAAGATGATCTTTCCTCTCTTTGCTTGTTTTGAATTTCAGTCCACATCCCTCAACCAAGCACTCATACTGAAAATCGATATTAACAAGACAACCAGCAAAAAAAAAAAAAAAAAAAAATCATAGAAATTAGCAAAGCTGAAAAATGTTTGCTGGTTTAAAATAGAGTGTATGAGGAGGAGGAAAAGTGTAGTCATAAATTCTTTTACAACTGGTATTTCTGTCCCATTAAAATCAGTGTTTCAATGTTTCAAGCCACTGAAATACGCACTGCATTTAAAGCAACTTGCTGTTGAAACCAGTAGGTGGCAGCATTTCGCTACATAGAAGATGTTTGATCTTATTTGTTTAATGTACTGTATACTCTTCTGTGCAAATGTATAATATAGTTATAAATATCAATTACTAAATGATTTTATGTAGTATTTCCAATGAGAGAGTAATATAAAAACATCAAAAGTATATGTACTTAGTATGCACTACAAAAAACTTTTTTGTTCTATTTAGCCAATGTTTTTTTTTTTACAGATGCTGTTCTTATCTAGCATGCATATACACAAAGAATTCATGTAAGACTGCCTGCAGTGACACAGCAATTCTCATCAACTTAATCAAATTGTGGTAAATAAAACAAAATCTAGTATGCATATAATCCTACAAATACCACTTGAAGTGACCACACAACATAATACAACAACATGTGTCACTCCTATAACATCTGATGTTACAAAATAATATTACCATGCATTGTTTCTCTGCCATGACCTGGAAGAGAGAGTCATGCCACTCCAAGATGTGCATCTCCAGCAGTCGGTTTGATGGAAATGAGCGCTTGCAGTTGGAACACACATTTCGATGTAATGAATTGTAGTGGTGTTCATACCCTTCCAATGTGTCAAATAACTGCCTGCATCCCGCAATGTGACATCTGAATTCAGATATACTGGGAAGAGGGTTGAGATATTAGTGGCACATTTGTATCAAGTCAAGAGGATGTTGCCCAAAATGTTTCACCACTCGTCCAAGTGACGTCATCATTAAACTTATGGTGGAGATTCCCCAGCACTTGACCTCATCTCACACAGTGACATTACTCAATAATAAGACTAAAATCTGCACTAATAATACTTATAGTAATCTATTTACATAGTTACATAATGACAGCTACAAAGATAACACATCCAGTTGACCATACTAAATATAGGCTCCAACGACTTGGACTATTCTTCATAGACATGATACATACTTAGTTTTAAAGCTTTAACATATAAGATGGATACTAATGATCTCAGTTAGATCAACCAATTAAATATTATTATTAATAATTTGTTAATTCATAATTTCCTTAATTACAAATCAATATTAATGGTGAAACGACGTTACTCACGTCGGAGGGTGTTCATCATCTGCAATAGCCATTACGACATCCTGTAGGTACATGTGCCTGTGTATGTCGCCATCCTGTTGAATTGCACATTGTAAAAAATCGGGATATTGGTAAATATCCCATCATCGCGTCATTACAGTCATGTCATTTCTACTAACTTCGTCACTATTAAGTAACACATTGAGAGATAAACAGGCAATTGTTGCTATATTAGCAGAGGGAAGGAAGGAACTGTTCTGAAGTGCAATAAACTTTTCTGTCGGTCCAGTCTAACAATCTAACAATCTAACAACATACCTCAAAATATTCATCTTCTACAGCAAATCGAAGTCGTTGAGGTCTGAAGCCAAAAGGTGAAACAGCATTTTCATTCCCTCTTTCTTTTTCTTGTAAACCATGCCACCCGGATTCCCTATTTTCAATCACCTGTATCTTTTCTGCAAGAATTTTTGGTGTTGCAGACCCCAACAGTTCAATTAATTGAGATTGCAGCATTATTTTCAGGTTGTAGCATTATACCAACATACATGTATCATCCGCCTTGCGATTCCGTGTCAAAATAAAAGTCCTCAAACAAAAAGCCACTTGAGGGCACGCAGGGCGTACGATTGCATGAGAAACATGTCATTTTATTTTGATGCAAAACAAAGTGTAAAATATTTTTTAAAAAATGTGTTTGTTTTATAGCCCTTCATATAAATCTGATAGTCAGTGCCTACACTACTTGTAAATCTAAGCATAAGAAAAGAAACTAGAAGCAAAATTGTCAAAACTGCACCTGCAGAATATAACCACAGGATGTCAGCACAGTCATTCCAGTTATGCTTTTCATCCACCCATCAATTTTCCAAACCTCGTGTCTTATAGTATCACATATTAATATTAATAATTAATATCTTAATATATTGGCTAAACTGATAACAAATTAACAATTTGAAATGATATTAGTCATTAGTGTTATTAGATATTAGTCAGAAGTGTTTTTTTTTCTTCTTTTCCAAATCAAAATATTAAAATAGGCCTAAGTTTTATTTGGAATGTTGTTTTAAATGGTAATCATTTTATGTTTTGTTTTTTTTTCCTGTGTCCTCAATTTCACTTTCTGTCCCAACTGTAGTCTTTTGTAATATCCTTTTTGTAATAATGAACAAAACCTGGTTCCTTAGTGACATCATCCTCCTGGAGATGACATCATTTCTGTTGGGAAAGCAGCACAAAAATAGGGGTACAATGTGCACCATGTATTTTAGACATCTTCGCTATTTATTAAAACTTATAGGTTAAGGCAAATCATTCAATTTGAATTCACAGTGTTGCTATTATGACATATCTTCAATTAAAATATGAGCAATTAAATAATTATATATTGATAAAGACTAGGCGGTATGTAAGTCATAGAATAAATTCAGCTTTCAGATGAATTTCTTTTACCAGGATTGTGCCTGTCATTATTCAATCATTCAACTGTCAAAACACAATTTTAAATAGAATAGTTAATTTAGTATTTTCATATTAATGTCACTTAAAAAAAGTATCTATGATAATAAAAATCATATCAAAAGTCATTTATACATTCTGAAAAAGTTTAGCAGAGGCTTCTTGCCCCATGGGTGCCATCTTACCCTGGCAGTGGGCCTCTATGAATAGGCTAATTACATTTTGGTCTGTAACATCCTTATAATTTCCCTTAATACCACAGTGGCTGGTGCTTAATCATCCTGCACATGCTGAACTTCCTAAATTTGTTAGTTTAAAAGTAAATGCACTTTCTTTTTAGGGGTGCATTTTCCCCCATCTTACCCTACTATCAGTGGATTCTATGAGGTTTTGAGGTATTAATTTGAACAGAAATACAAGCATACACAAGCATATTTACTTGAGAAAAGATAGCTACAAAATCTTAGCGCACTAAAGTACATTCCATTCTGTGTGGTACTTAACCTAGAAATCGTTTAACAAAAAAATAAATAAGTAAATAAATAAATACATTAAATTGTTGTTTCACATTTAGGCTACACAGTGAAAAAAATACTGACACATTTACAGAACCGTGACCAGTTTGCTGTTACCGGATGAGGAGGTCGTAGTCTCTTCATGCTAATTTACCGGATAACCGAGGCGGAGCTTTAACTTTCAAGAAGCCGAGTTCACAGCAGCAGCCCATGAGTCCCGGAGCGAGTCCACAGGACAGTGAACCATGCGATACACTGGATTATTTATATCACTGCTCTCTTTTGTTTATACATGGGGTGAGCGCGCAGCATTATGAGGATTCTTTTACAGCGCGGATCATGTCACAGTGCGTGATGTGTTTTTAATTTACTGGTAACACATTCTGATGATTTGTTTATTCACTGCTGCTTTAGAGAATCTTGAGGGAGCGAGTCCAGCTTTACCTCATGTGATGCGCTATGATGTGGTCCGACTCCGTCCTCAGGCACTTAAAGAGCGAGCGAGAAGGAGCGCCTCTTCTCTGAAGGTCCGCACATTTTCAGACTAGTTTTGTAAACTGAAATATTATTGACATCTCTTGGGATGCTTGATTTGACTTTTATTCATGCATGCTTGTTTTCACCCGTGTAGATATATCCTGAACAACTTGAATATGATTTGGCGGTAGATGGGAGGAACTTAACAATTTCTTTGCACAAAAATAGGTAAAATGTGACTATATAGAAAAAAGTCGTGCTCTAAACAATATAACGAGGCCTTGTAAATTCGTACCCAGCCTAATTAAATTCTTTCTTTCTTTCTTTCTTTCTCAACAGGGAGCTTTTAGGAAAACACTATACCCTCTCACATTATACCCAAGATGGGATTTCAGAGACAAAGTCTTCAGACAATATTGTATGTTTAAACAATAAAACAGCTTATTTATTTCTGACACAGTATGTAAATGTTGCTGCTTAACTGTTTATATTCTATTTTTGACTTTAGGATCACTGCTATTATCAGGGACACGTCCATAATTTTGAAGATTCTTCAGTCAGTGTTGGACTTTGCTCTGGCATGGAGTAAGAAAAATTTCAATTTTAAGCAAATTTTGTCAATTATAGACGTGATTGAATATTAAATGCATTAAAATGTATATCAAAATATATTAAATATACCCTGAGTCCACTTTGTGTACAGTAAAAGAGATATTTCAGAGTTGCATTTCTTGTATTGTGCCTGTAATAAGTTGCTTTGAGTATTGTATAGTGTGTACTAAATGACATACATGTGTAAATTTTCACAAATATTTCATACATGTCTGCCTTTTTTAAAATATTGTATCTTGTGTCATTCTCTAGAGGGTTTCTGAGGGTCAAAAATCAAATTTACTTGATTGAGCCCCTAGAAGAGTCTTTGGATGGCGACCATGCTGTTTATAAGCAAGAGCATTTAAGGACCAAGCAAGGGGCCCTTGGATATATTAATGACACAGTCTATAACCTTGGTCCAAAGTTTAGTGGGCTGTATAAAGGCAAAAATATGGTAATGATATTCAACTCAGTTCACATTTATTTGTATAGTGCTTTTTGCATTTTGTTTCAGTGTAGCTTTACAGGAGATGAATGTTTCGACATTACAATGAAGAGTGATCTGTTATCAAAGTAATGTCCATATGGCAGAATTATTCAGTTAATTAATGACATGTGTTCAAGCAATAATGATCTCTTGTGGAACGTAAGCTTATTATATGAGAAATATATTTAGTGTCATATATATAACCATATATTTAGTGTTGGTTAATTTGTACCTCAAGATCTTATTTATAATGTGTTTACCTTGAACAGTTTTATGACAATAACTCTATTTCAACTGCTCTTCAGAAAAACAAAGCCCCCATAGGAGGACAGCAGATTGTTGAGATGGTTTTGGTCGTTGATCATACAGAGGTATGAATTTAGTTTAATGGAAAAAAAATATCTTGATTACTGATGTGCTGTGTTTATATTGTTAAAATATATCTACACATTTTCCTTCAGTACAACAAATTTGGAAGTTTTAAGAAGATTGAAGAAAGAATGATGTTGGTCGCAAATCATGTAGACAAGGTATCATACAACTTTGGTCTTACATTAACTAACAGGTTATGCATGGTGATTACTATATGATTTTCAAAATAATATTTATAGGATTATTTTTGTTCACTTTCAGCTTTACCGGTCTTTAAACATACGCGTCAGGTTGGTTGGACTTGAGATTTGGTCTAATAGAGACTTGATTGATGTCAGCAATATACCAAATCTTACACTGGAACGATTTTTACAATGGCGTCAAGATTACCTGCTCAAGAGGAAGAAGCATGACAATGCCCATTTTGTTACGTGAGTCACCGACTGCTCATCTTAATCAGTTTCTATGCTGTGAATGCCACATTTTTACTCACACTAAACACTTCTCTTTAAAATGTGTCTTACCACAAGTGTACATTTATTTTTATTTTTTAAAATAGTACAGTGGAACAACAAAAATATTCTTTAATGCCTCAAGTTCTCTCTCTTTTTTTAATCAGTGCTGTAGATTTTGAGGGATCAACAGTTGGGTTGGCTACAATGCATGCTATGTGCTCTCCATCCTCCGGTGCTGTGAATGAGGTATAGTTATGAGCATATGTTTATATATGTAAATTAGTAATTAGGAAATGGTACTTTTCTAATGTTTGAAAGAAAGCTTTTGTTGTGGTGAATAATATTAATGACATTTGATTTTTTCTTTACAAAGGACCATAATAGAAATCCTATTGCAGTGGCTTCTACAATTGCCCATGAAATGGGACATAATCTGGGCATGTCACATGATGATTCAAACTGTGCATGCTCCTCTGACAAGGGCTGCGTTATGTCAGACACCATTGGGTGAGGCTAATTGAAAATACTTTTGATTAGAATACATTTATGCAATGACACAAGAGACAGGCAACTATTGTATTTTTTCTCCTGTTTAACTGTCTCACAGATGATAAATTTCTTACATACTTTTCCAACAGGTATGTTTACCCTGATTCCTTTAGTTCTTGCAGTCAATCATCCTTAAAGGCATTTCTGCAGAGCTATGACACCAGCTGTCTACTAGACATGCCAAATGAGGGTGAATTATATGGAGGCCCAGTTTGTGGAAATGCTTTCGTTGAAAAAGGCGAGGAGTGTGACTGCGGAACTGTTGAGGTGTGACATGTTGGTTTATAAAATTTCCCAGTTGACACAACTTTGGCTTCTCAGTTAAAGTATGACTAAAATAGATTTGTGTATTTGACTCTATATAGTCAGTAAGAATACAGTATAAACAGTAATATTCTGAAATATTATAATTTATTGTGAAACCATAATGTATCCATTATTACAATTTAAAATATCTGTTTTCTATTTTATTATATTTTAAATGTAATTTATTCCTGTGATGGCAAAGCTGAATTTTCAGCAGCCATTACTCCAGTCTTCAATGTCACATGACTCTTCAGAAATCATTCTCATATGCTGATTTGCTGCTCAAGAAATGTTTCTTATTATTATCAATCTTGAAAATAGTTTTGCTGGTTAATATTTTTTTGGAAACCATGATACTTTTTTCAGTATTCTTGATAAATTGAAAGCTCAGAAGAACAGCATCATGTCTTTGTGTCTTTACATGTGATACATTGTCCTTGCTGAATAAAAATATCAGTTTCTTTAAAAAAATCTTACCAGAATACTGACCCCAGACTTATGAATGATAGTGTATTCTGGAAAAACATTCTTCTTCTTTTTTTCTTCTTTTTTTTTGACCTTTTTTTATTTTAAATTTTAGGAATGTAACAATCCTTGCTGCAATGCCACCACCTGTCGACTGACCGAAGGTGCTCATTGTGCACATGGGGAGTGCTGCCACAATTGCCAGGTATCAGCAAAGCTGCCCACCAAGCTCCACAGGAAGACCATACTAAAGTTGTTATTGGACTGAAAATACATGTAAAAATAGATTATTGCCTTAATCTGTTTTGTTAATCCTCCCTTGCAGCTGAAAAATTCAGATAGCCTGTGCAGAAAGAGTGCTCACGACTGTGATTTGGACGAGTACTGTACAGGAGAGTCAGCCTTCTGTCCTGAAGATGAATATAAGATGAATGGACTCCCTTGCAATTATAATCAGGGCTACTGTTACAATGGACAATGTCCAACACATAAGGAGCACTGCAAGATGCTGTGGGGATCAGGTACTATTCTTACTGAGGCATTGCTCATACACTGCTTTATGGGTCCTTTTTTATGCTTTTGTTAAATTAATGTGTTTTTTTGTAAAATAAAGTTTCTTATAGAAATTTAGGAAAATAAAAACTATATATTAGTATTTTAACATCAATATCTTGTACATGTTTAGATGCGGAAGTGGATGCTGACACCTGCTTTCATTATAATGTAATTGACAGAAGCTCCAAGAGTGCTGAGTAAGTGTAAGCCATCAAAGAAAAGTTCTTTGATGGCTGAAGACTAAAAATAGTATTTTGTACATTGTTTTCTATTGACACAATGGTATTCTAAATCCTACAGGCACATGATGTGTGGGAAAATATACTGTCATGGTGGGAATCCTTTCCCCATAACCAATAGAAAATCATCAGTAACTATTCGTTCGAGAACCTGCTACATGGCTGTGGATTCCTCACCCACAGATGATGTAGGGATGGTTCCAGCAGGCACCAAATGTGGCATTAATAAGGCAAGTAAATAATGAATGTATATTGCTTTACACAAAATACGAAGTGTACAAAGTCTTGATTTATTTATTTTTTTAATATATTTTTCAATCAACAGGTGTGTTACCACAACCTTTGTCAAGACATTAGTATATACGGCACTGAGAACTGCTCTGATAAATGCAACAATCGTGGGGTGTGTGATTTCTTTTTTCGTTTCCATTTTTTATAACATATTTTATTTCTCTTTTTTTCAAAGAAAACCATTATTGCATGCAATATTTTTCATTCTGTGATATTATGAAAGTCATATTGCTTGAATGCGCTAAAACTATGCATCCTAGTATTTAAAAAAATGAATTTGCAATGGTTTTGCCTTGGAGACAGATCATTTAAAAGCATAAACAAATGTAAACATACTACTGACTTTTATTTTAAAGGTGTGTAACCATGAGAGGAAGTGTCACTGTGATCCAGGCTGGGCACCACCCAATTGTGATGTTCAATTCTCAGAACGTCAAAAAAGTAAACCACATCCTTACTACATCTGTACCTACTTCACGTCATTCAATCATTGACCATACAAAACTAATTCTGTGTCATGTCAAATATGTACCTTTACAGTGAGAAACATGTCTGTGATAATTGGTGTGACTGCATCTGTAGTCGGTCTTGGATTGATCATTATTATTGGAGCACTTGTGTGTCACAGGAAGAAAATAACAGAATTTAGAAAGAAAAGGTAGGATCTGTTATGCAACTGAAAATCATGAACTATCAATTTCTGTGATCATTTAAATTACTGTACTATTAATGAAATACATTCTATTCTAAAAGGTCTTTGAAGGACATCCACACTTCCTCAGGCCAGTGTAATCCGGCATTCCAACCAGGAAGTGCAAAGAACAGCCCCAGATTCACACAACCACGCATAAGTCAACCAACTTTCCTTGAGTCATCCACTACTGTGGCCTGCAAACCTCTCTATTCTCCGGCTATGCCCAGACCAGCACCAATGGTAAAGTCATTCATTTAGCCTTGAAATGTTCAGTTTGTTCTTACAATAAAAGTCCATTTTAGGATGAAAGACTTAAACTTTCTACCACTTATTTCTCACTATGCACAGCCTCCAAAGGATGCACCACAAACTAGTACAGAACAGGTAGTTTATATTGTCTAAAAATGCATGTAAATATTTAAATCTTTTATTTAAAACTAAATCTGTTTTAATACAAATTAAAATGTATGTCCATATTCTATTAGACTGTGAAGCCTTCCATCCCACCTCCTGGTATTTCCAGAAACATTCATCCTGTTCAGGTGAGGCCCAGAATGCCTTAATATACACTACCATTCAAAGGTTTGGGGTCATTAAGATATTTTTTAAAGACATAAATACTTTTATTCAGCAAGGATTCATTAAATTGATTAAAAGAGACACTATTAAGACATTTATAATATTATAAAAGAGTTTTCGGTAGCACTTTATTTTAAGGTAGCCTTGTTACACGTTACATGTACTTACTATTATAATAACAATAACTTGTGCTTAATTACATGCAAGTAAGCCTGAACCAAACCCTAATCCTAACCCTAACCATATAGTAAGTACATGTAGTTAATTAATATTACTCAGTACTTAAATGTATAATTGCACTGTAACAAGGACACCTTAAAATAAAGTGTAACCGAATTTTCTATTCATCAAAGAATCCTGAAAAAACATATCATGATTTCCACAAAAATATTAAGCAGCACAACTGTTTTCAACACTGATAATAAGAAGAAATGTTTCTTGAGCACTAAATCAGCATATTATATTGATTTCTGAAGGATCACTAAAAGACTGGCAGCAGAAAATTCAACTTTGTCATCACAGGAATAAATTGCATTTTTAAATATATTTAAATAGAAAACAGTTGTTTTAAATTGTTATAATATTTCACAGTATTACTCTTTTTGCTGTATTTATTAGCAAATAAGTCCATCCTATGTTGAGTACAAGAGATTTCTACAAAATGTACCAATGAGAATATACTGTATAATTAAGTATAATTTTCATTTTAATGTTAGTTATTTTTAATGACTCTAAGCTTATCACAGAGGTGACAAAACAGAGGTGACTTGAACATGCAGTGAGACTAAAGAGCATTGGGTCATTTCTCATGTCATGTCTAAATTTAATTTCAGGCAAAGCCCCTACTTCCACCAACTAAACCACTTCCTCCATCAAGACCGTTGCCACCACTAGCATCTAAACCTGTAAGAGGCAATTTTTTTTTACTTGAATAATTTAGTCAACAGAAAGCACACTATCTAACATAAATGCCATTCAATACTATTAACCATTCTTTGTATGCACTGATAGGTGACAAAGTCAAAACCACCTCCAGTGCCTCCTGTGAAACCCACTGGGATGCAGCCAGCATTCACTCCACCTCAGGTGTTGTAATGTTTTATTGCTTTGCATTTAGCAGTTCACATATAAATTATAAAAAGCACTTTCAATCATCTGAAAAACTGCATTGTTAATGTTAATTTATTCAAACTGCTTGACAGTCTAGTTGCGTGTATAAATGTCAGTGTTTTAAAAGCTCTTTTGCGTTCACTGTAGGTAATCCAGAAAGTTGCACTGAAACCTCCTGCCAGGCCCAGATGATCTGGAACAATATGAGTTACTCTGAATCATTGGGAGCTTCAGAAGAACCTTTGTTAACAAAACATGGGCAGCAGTTTACGAGCTGAACAAAGCTTGTTTTTTGTGGTATAGCTCTGAATAACAAGATGAAGTTAAGGAAAAGGTCAAACGGAATCAAACAATTGCACTGTATGAATCGCTTTATACTTTCGGTACTACTTTTTTGTAATTTCTTTTATTGTATTTTGGCTTTCTTTTTCTGTTTATTTATTTTATATTTTAATTTTAAATAATTTTATTTGCAGCTGTTTACAATCAGTTTAGATTTTGTCTCTATGCAAGTCTACAGAGTTCCTCCTTTTTCTGGCAGTGTATTATGGTGCGTTTATTCTTGTTTCTGCAGCTTTTATGTATCTGCAGTTTTATATCTTGTAATTTAGATTTCATTTTTCAATATTTTGTGTATTTCTTGTTATTTACTTTTTGAAACTGCAAGAGGGGACCTGTAAAAAGGCTTGTACTATATGGCCTTTCTGAAGCATTATCCGTCCTTACTTTAGTGATTTGCCACATTTATACATTTCCTACATCTTTTTTATTGTTTGGTTGTGATCCTTGTGGTTTTTGCACACAGACAAAGGCAAACATTCGTTTTTTTGCCCACCAAATATTTAAATTCAAAACGTGCAATGATCTCAGCTGGTCTGATTTTACTCTTTAAATATGAGAATGCTTTTTTTAATTGTTAACTATAATAAAGTTTTTCACATTTCTCTTTTAATCAGTTTATTTGGTTTATATAACAGCAAAGACAAAATTGCTCTGTTGGCTGTGGAGTCAATACATTTACAAATATGATTAAAAGATGAATATGAGACAAAACTACAGAATGTCACATTTTATTATTAGCTGTTTCAACACATACATGTTTTACCAAATAAAAAGAACAGCACTTTTAGAGTTTCATCCCCCTATCTGATGTGAGCATAAGTATTGGAACAGTTGCCTCACAGGTCTTTCTAAGTGATCAGCTGTGTCCTGTTGCATTAATTCTTCAGATATTAAAAGCAGGGAATGTGTCGTATCAGTTATATCCATTACTTCTGCATTCTGAATCTTGCAGTCGATGATGACACACACAAACCAGGATGAAGACGAGGGAGCTGACTTTGAGAGAAAAGCAAGCAATTTGGATGCTAAAAGAAAAGAGGAAGTCAGTTAGAGCTCTAGCAAAAACAAAGGGCATGGAGAAATCAAGAGTTTGGAAACCACCAGCGACACCATCAACCAACAACGACCTGATCGGCTGAGAAAAACAACAGTAGTTGATGACAGACAAATCATAAAAGCTGTGAAAATGAACCCTAAAAGATGTGTCTGTAAAATCACCAACAACTTCCAGAAAGCTGGGGTGATGCTCTGACAATCTACTGTCCTCAGGAGACTTTGACACAGAATTACAGATGCTACACAGCAAGATGCAAACCTCTGACCAGCACCAAAAATATAATGTATGATGACAGTAGCAGACTGCATTTGGAAGGGTACAAAACCATCTTGCCTACCAATATTCAAGAAAATGCCACCAGATTCATTGGGAAGTGCTTCATGTTGCATCAGAACAATGACCCAAAACACCCTGCCAGTTCAGTCAAGGAATTTATAAGGGCAAAGAAATGGAAAGTCTTAGATTGCCCAAGTCAATCTCCAGATTTAAATCCGATTGAACATGAATTTCACCAGCTGAAGAGGAGAGTAAAGGCACAAACTCCCCAAAACAAGCAACAATTGGAACTGGCTGTATTAAAAGCTGGGAAAAGTATTTCAAAGGATGAGACCAAGAGTCTGGTAATGTCTATGGGTCACAGACTCACTGCTGTGATTGTGAACAAGGGATCTGCAACTAAATAATAGCTTTTAATCTTTTATATCTGCCTTATGTTCAACTGTCCCAATACTTATGCTCACATCAATGAGTGGGATGAACTCTAAAAGTGCTGCTCTTTTTATTTGGTAAAACATGTATGTGTTGAAACGGCTAATAATAAAATGTGACATTCTGTAGTTTTGTCTCATATTCATTTTTTAATCATATTTGCAAATGTCTTGACTCCACAGCCAACAGAGCAATTTTGTCTTTACTGTTCCAATACTTATGGAGGGGACTGTATATACTTTTATATAAATACTATTTAGAATACTATGTCATTAAATACTATAATCTAATTAGCTATATAACATTTTACTCAGTTCATTGTTGTCAGTGAGTATTTTAACCATTTCCATAAGCAGTTATGACTGCAGAGGTAGTGAAGCATTTCTTCCCTAAGCTGGTAGAGCTGCACAACTACACGCCTGCACATTCCACGCAACAGAAGCTGAGTAACTGGAGCACCCTGAACAGGCAAGTATATTTATTTGTTCTCCACGCAGACAGTAATGCAAACACTGCACTACTTATCTGACCCCCTCTTGTCGCTTGACACATTCCCCGGGGGATTGCAGGAATGTGACATTACACCTCAGCAACAACACTGGGATCTCCAGCTGAACTATTAACATTGGCTGGGTCTAAAAATCTAGTGAGCTGCCTACCTAGACAGCATATTTAGGCATCATATGTAGAGTCGTGGGGTAAATAGACAGTAGATTTGCTACCAAGTAAACATCTTTTATCTTTGTCTGGAACTGAACAACACACAACTGCATCATGTTCTAATTTCAGAAAAGTTTTCTCCAAGCTGAACTTCCATATACCTGAGGAGACGATGAAGAAAACTGCAGTCGGCACAGCAGGCTACATTGAACCAGTCCTTTGCTCTCTGAGAGAGAAGATAGAGGAGAAACGAGCAGGAAAATAATTAGATGGCACACAGGTGGGTCTGTGTGTGTATTTGCATTTGCATTGCTACAGCATCTTTCTTTCGATAGCATTTCCCCTTTCATAATGGTTGAATGAACAGCAATTTAACCCTGCCTTATTCTTTTTTACAGGACTTGGAATATTACAGCACTAGAAATGGACAGCCGAGATCAGGTAAATACTGTAAAACATAGAAATGTGGATTTAGGATCCCATTGTTAATAAGCTACAGTAGGGCAGTGAAGGTCATTTTGAGGAGATATGACAATGAGGCTGTGGCCCAGTAGTGTGTGGGGGAGGGCTTGTCGAGGACCCCCTGGGCTGTGGTCTGCTTTAGTAGCAGACGCACTGATTCTGACATTGAGTCTAAGTTCATTAAACAGTCCCTCTGTTTTTATGAAGCAGTCCCTCTGCAATTCAATGTGTTTTAGTCTTCTGTAAGTTAAAGGGGTAGTTCAGCCAAAAATTAAATAATTTAATCACCCTAATGTTGTTCCATAAGACTTTGGTTAGTTCTCGAAACCTAAAGTTATTTTTAATGAAACTTAACTGGTTTCTATTCTTCCACTGAAAGTTGAGGTCACCCAAACTCCAAAAAGGTAATAAAGGTGTCATAAAACAACTCCATTTGAGTCTTGTGAAGAGAGGTGATCATATGGATACATTTTACAATGATATTATGACATTTGTAGTTCTTCTAAGTTTTGGTGACCTGGACTTTTGAATGGAGGGAGAGAAACCTCAGGTTTCATTAAAAAATATCTTAATTTGTGTTTCAAAGATTAACCAGTCTTATGGCTATGGAACAAGATGAGGGTAAGTAAATGATGACAATTTCATCGTCGTGGCCTAATGGATAGAGAGTCGGACTTGTAACCCGAAGGTCGTGGGTTCGAATCCCAGGTCCGGCAGGGATTGTACGTGGGGGGGAGTGAATAACCAGCACTCTCTCCACCCTCAATACCACGACTGAGGTGAGACCCTTGAGCAAGGCACCAAATCCCCAACTGCTCCCCGGGCGCCGCAGCATTGGCTGCCCACTGCTCCGGGTGTATGTTCACTACTGTGTGTGTGCACTTGGATGGGTTAAATGCAGAGGACAGATTCCAAGTATGGGTCACCACACTTGGCCACCCCCCCCCCTTTAAGCTCAAGAAGGCGGCCAAACCTTTATGGACCATTCCTTTTTTAACCGTTTGTCTCCTGTTTGTCTCCAGTCATGAGGATGCTGGAGCTTATTATAACAAACTTAGACATGCAGACCCAACACAAAGATCTGCATCATTACTGGTATAACACACAATACAAAACATTCATCTTTATACATCATCTAGGAAGGAAATAAACGAATGACTTCATTTGGGCTTTTTTTACATGCGCAAAATGATTCACAATGCTAACCGCAATAACCACCCACATAAATGAAGCACGAGTCAGTGGCCAGGTAGCAGAAGTACAACACCATATCAACTGTTTTCAAGGAGAGAAGATGTGAACTGTAGATTTGTGTTGGTTGTCTCCTCATATGAATTGATGATTCTTGTTGATGTTAGTGAGAATGGTAATCTAATTCAATTCAATTCAATTCAATTCAAGTTTATTTGTATAGCGCTTTTTACGATACAAATCGTTGCAAAGCAGCTCTACAGGAATTTAAGTTT
>JAFVLL020041336.1:0-44464 GCA_021397915.2 Tor tambroides | reverse complement strand
ACAGTGTATCATGTGATGGTTGAATCTCAGTTAATTCTGCCTTCAGTCAAATATCACCACACACACACACACACACACACACACACACACACACATCATGTGAGTAGATGTGACTGCTGAGTTAATCCAGTGCTCAGTTCAGCTCTAAGCTCTATGAACTCTACAGAAACTCAAAGGTTTGTCAGTGTTTCCCCTAGGTTTGCAGCTTTGGGGGGGGGCTTTTAATGAAACAACAAGGTATAGACCTGTTCTAAAGGAAAAGTGAAGGACAGACAGGTGAAGATGATTAACTAATAATGACACAATGAGAACAAGAACAGGAACATAACCAAATATGGGCACAAGAGGGAGAAAACACAACAAATAGTCCAATGGCGGTGTGACAGTATGGGTCAAAATTACCCATTTTCCTTTTATGCCAAAAATCGTTAGGATATTAAATAAAGATCATGAGCCATGAAGATATTTTGTAAATTTCCTACCATAAACATATCAAAACTTAATTTTTGATTAGTAATATGCATTGCTAAGAACTTCATTTGAACAACTTTAAAGGTGATTTTCTCAATATTTAGATGTTTTTGCACCCTCAGATTCCAGATTTTCAAATAGTTGATATATAGTTTCATATAGTTCATATCTCGGCCAAATATTGTCCTATCCTAACAAACCATACATCAATAGAAAGCTTATTTTTTCAGCTCTCAGATGATGTATAAATCTCAATTTCAGAAAATTGACCCTTATGACTGGTTTTGTGCTCCAGGGTCACAGATGACTTCTGTTGTGATCTGGCGCTGTATAGAAAATAAAATTAAATAAAATTGACTTGACCTTCAAGGAGGGGTGGGGCGTCCCCCTAATATAATGGCAGGGGTTCACTGGTCTGTGGTTCAGTGAAGCATCAGTGTCTGCTCTCACTGTTGTCAGATGCAATGTGTTGAGGCATGAATTACATGACTTATTACAGCTGCTGTAACTATCTCCACAGCTTCACATTTCTGCTGTAACTGAACAGACAAAGCAAAAGAGCTGCTATTTACAGCTGTGTGTAACTTTAGTCCCTCTAGTGGTTAGTAAATGGATCCGCATGTGCCTCAGGAAGAACATTGTTCTAAATGTCAACATGCATTTACTCATCTCACTCACAGAAAACACATTCAGTATTCCTTACTATGAATAAAAACAGTGAAACGCAAACCCAGAATATTATGCAAGCCTGTAAAAATTAAATATGTTAATACAAGTATCCTATGTGTTTAATTCCATTTTATTAATCAGTGTCTTGCTGACTTTCAATGATCCAGTTCAACCAAAATGACAAAAATGACTTTAATTAAACATCACATTTGTGTTTCATTTTTTTAATTGCTGAAGAGTGTTGAGCTTTCTACTCCTGCAACTTTTTAATCCTGAATGAAAGCACAGCTGGAAGGATTGTTTGAGCTCTTTGAATGTACATTTCCTTCGGCCTGAGGCTTTTTCATTTCACTTTTGGTGTGAAAAGGCTTTTACAGTTATCAATTTTTTATTTTATTTTTTATACTAAAAACAAACAAGCAAGCCTAGGCCAGATGATAAAAAGTAATGCAAAAGTAACCTAACATATTACTTTCCATAAAAGTAACATATATATAGTAACTAAATAAGTTACATAGTGCAACTTTAACTCACAATATTCCTGAAATAGACACTGTTTTGAGTTGTGTACAACATTTACATGAATTATTGAGTGTTATTTGATCTGTAAATCTCCTGTCGGTGATGAAGGTCTGGTCATGTGTCGGTTCACTGCATGTTTATATCTCATGAGAGAGCGTCGCTCCAGCATCTTCATCAGTTTATCACTCTCATGATGTTTTGAGTGAACTAAAGCTGTCTCTGTAGTTTCATGAGCTCATATGTTAATATAATCGTTGATAATTAGGAGAGTAAACACAGGGTCTGCTGAGACTCGTGCTGCTCGCGGCTGTTTGAATGAAGCGGGATGAGAGAGACACTTTATACATCTAGAGTTACATATGACTGCTGGATTAATTAAACAAAGTCCTCCTGGAGATTCGTTTGGGATCATAGAAATGCGTTACAGAGACTCATTGCTGTGAATGCATGCATGTGTGTGTGTGTGTGTGTGTGAGGGTGTGAGTGTGTGAGTGTGTGTGTGTGTGTCCAAATGTCTTCAGAAGGATAGTAAAACCTGAAATTTTTGACATTGTGGGGTCTGCGGTCCCCACGTGGGGGGAAAAAAATAAAAATAAAATAAATATATATATATATTAAAGAGGTCATATGACGTTGCTAAAAATAACATTATTTTGTGTATTTGGTGTAATGCAATGTGTTTATGCAGTTTAAGGTTCAAAAAACACATTATTTTCCACATACTGTAGATTATTGTTGCTCCTCTAAGCCCCGCCTTTCTGAAACACATCGATTTTTACAAAGCTCATCATTCTGAGAAGCGAGGCGTGCTCTGATTGGCCAGCTATCCAGTGCGTTGTGACTGGCCGAATACCTCGTGACCGAATTGGCCGAATATTGTGATGCCGTGTCCCGGCGCAACCACACAAAAACAATAAAACCCATTATAAACGAGGCATTTGTTGCATCCAGTGAGGACATAATTACTGATTATAATGACTTATACTGTCTTTTTATGTAAACATTACCATGTCTGCATTTGTGATCGGAGAAACACAAACAACAAG
This sequence comes from Tor tambroides, assembly GCA_021397915.2. Lineage (NCBI taxonomy): Eukaryota > Metazoa > Chordata > Actinopteri > Cypriniformes > Cyprinidae > Tor > Tor tambroides. The sequence goes on along the minus strand of JAFVLL020041336.1, from coordinate 41,756 downwards.
CTCTACTCTACACTGCTCAAAACTCACGTTTGAATCGTCAGTAGCAGAAACATACTTACAGGCTGTGAGTCAGAAGCGCCAGACTGTCCTTTCAAAGCTGGAATTGCCCCTCTTTATAGAAACAGTCTTTGTGCGAGCCAGCATTGTAGGCTACTCTTCCAGGTTCAGGAAACAGTCCTCTATAAAATGTGCTGCACACACTCTAATATTTGGGTCGAACTGTTCTGGAACAGTGTTGTAAACACAACTTAACCACTGATTTCTAGCTGTGTCCTCTTTTGGAACCCAAACAAAGTAGTTTCTCTTTCACAATGAAACACAGCGTCTCCAGGACATGGCGCCGGCGGCAGCAACAATACTACAGCCAGAGTAATAGCTCCCCCTCTTTCACTGCGTGTACGTTTGGGTGGTGTTATGAAAATCTCCCCACATCGTGACGTAGAGATGTGGGGCGTGTTTGAACGAGCCGTTTTAGGGGGGCGTGGCAGAGTCTTAACTTTGATAAAGAATATCTCTTTGGTTTTGAGACTTTAGTCTTTGCAACTTCAGGGATCTTATCTATGCACAAACAGCTTGTAACACTCCAAAGAGAAAGGAACACTTGAAATCGCATCATATGACCCCTTTAAAAATATTAAACAATGTTTATCTGAAAGTGTAAGAATGCAAACAGGTTTTCTGTAAGGGGTAGGTTTAGGGGATAGAAAATATCATTTGGTCAGTATAAAAGTAATAGAAGTTACCCCATACTCCACAGAAAGAAACGCGCTTGTCATCAGTAATGATAGTGTCATGGGGCGAACGAGACGTGAGACGTGCGGATCCATTTGCAAAGCTTTATTATAAAACATGGTCATATACAGGCAGGGTCAGTGAACAGCAAACAGGTACGGCAGGGGCAAGACACAGAGCAATCAGAGCAAACAATATCCAACAAGGGCTAGGCAGAGAGATAATCCAGGTAAACGAGCAATAATCCAAACGAGAGGCAAACAGTGTCCAAAGGGCTAGGCTAAGGGTTAATCCAGGAAACACAGGCAAGAATCAAAACACAGGAAAAACTAACAAGGCAAGGCAAGACTATGATAACTGAGAGGGCTCCGTAATTGTAGCTATCGCTATGAGAGTGATAAACGCAAACAATACTCAGCGATAATACTGAGGAAGTCCATGGCTTAAGTAAGGCGTGTGATTGGGTGAGATAGTCCTCAGGTGTGAGCGTGATTAGTGAAATCAGCTGTGTGTCGTCAGTGCAAATGGATGATGGGAAACGCAGTCCAATGTAATGTGCCAGTAGTGTAGTGTATGAGTCAATGTGGTGAGCGAGTGACCTCTGGTGGCGAGTGAACAGAAGTGCATGGCCAGGATTCGTGACAGATAGTGATTCCCAGAGGAAGAGTCACTGCTCACAGTTTTCTCTTTCATCACTCAGGAGTTTTCCTCAGAAGCTCCTCCTGTAATTCATCAGATAGGAACGAGTCAGTGAGTGAACAGAGCTGTAAGATCAGTCAACATCTAAGCAGGAGACGCAAGATGAAGTCTCAGTTTAATCTTAATTCTGCGCAGGGGAAAGAGTTGAGATATTAAACATCATTTATGATTCTTTTTCATGTCTGAATCACGTCTGGCTTTGGTCAAACAGACTTCAGCGGTCGAACTCCGACTGTGAGACTCCCAGAATTCACAGCATCTGCTTGTTCAATCATGGCTTTATTTATGCAGATTAAGTGTGTCCAGATGTGGGTCTGACCGACAGAGACGGTTTGATCCTCACTGGCTGGAGTTCAGTGATCAAGAACATCACAAACACAACATAACATTACATGCTGAGACTCTTAATTCACTTTCATGAACTGAGAACTAAATCTGATTCGCAACACTGACTCTGATCTGAATAATGACTCTACTGTCTTCTGTAGAGCTGCTTTACTGGTGAATTAGTTTCATAACTGATGAATTTTACAATCTTAACACTATTATTTCCCTGTTTATTAATGAGAAGTTGCTTTGAAACAGTCTGTATAAAGCACTAGACTTGGCATGAAACACTTCATGTATTAAATCAGACTAAACATGACCATCATTGACTAGAACTGATGGAACACTTCCTTTTCATCAATCTCTGCCTTACAAACACTGAGATGATTGGCTTGAACTTAAAAACCATTCACAAAAACAGTTTGAAAAAGAAAAAAATGTTTACATGTAATTAAATTTGAGAGGCAAACATTTTCTGTTAAATTAATAGTTATTGTAAATATGTACACTACCAGTCAAATGTTTTTGAACAGTAAGATTTTTAATGTTTTTTAAAGAATTCTCTTCTCCTCAAAACTGCATTTATTTTATCCAAAGTACAGCAAAAGCAGTAATATCGTGAAATATTTATATAATAATATTTATTAATATATTTATACATATTTAAAATGCCAGCTTTCTATGTGAATATCTGTTAAACTGTAATTTATTTCTGTGATCAAAGCTGTATTTTCAGCATCATTACTCCAGTCTTCAGTGTCACATGATCTTCAGAAATCATTCTAATATGCTGATATAACATTTTTTTTCCTGCATTCCAATTAATATCAATCAACTGCAGTTGTTTTGTTTTGATTAAATAATAACTAAAAAAATACAGCTAACTAACACACACACACACACAAAAACAATTTATGAAAATGAATAAAAACAGAGTTATCTGTTTTTGCAAATATACTCTTCAAATGTTTGTTGAGCAGCAAATCAGCATATTAGAATGATTTTTGAAGATCATGTGACACTGAAGACTGGAGTAATGATGCTGAAAATACAGCTTTGAATTCAGGAAATCATAGAAAGCAGTTATTTTAAACAGTAAAAATATTTCACAGAATTACTGTTTTTGCTGTACTTTGGATCAAATAAATGCAGGCTTAGTGAGCAGAAGAGACTTCTTAAACAAACAAACAAACAAACAAACAAACAAACAAAATCTTACTGTTCAAAAACTTTTGACTGGTAGTGTAGGCCTACATATTTTATTTTACATTTCAAATTTCTTCAAAAAACGTTTTTACATTAACAAAACCATCATGATCTTAAAACACCATATTTACATATACAGGAGTGTGAAAGAGAGATTTTCAGTGAATAAGTTAAATTTCAGTCAGTTTCTCGTCGGATCAGGTCACAGTTTCTGATGCGTGACGCTGCAGTCGGTGGGTCCTCCAGCAGATGTCAGTCTGATCTAAGATCTGAGTCTCTGTTCGCTCTGAAATCAGAAGAACACTGCAGGGGTGTGCGTGTGTGTGTGTGTGCGCGCGTGTGTGTGTGTGTGCGCGCGCGTGTGTGTGTGTGTGCGCGCGTGTGTGTGTGTGTGCGCGTGTGTGTGTGTGTGCGCGTGAGAGCCCGAGCTCGTTCTAACATCAGTGCTGCTGTATATCAACTACACAAGCCTAGAAACAAGTCCATGAGATGTTGCTCTGCTGTAGATGTGTTTGCAAATACACATGAACATGATGAAGAAACAAACTAGTCTAGATGAGGAAGAACTAGTTAAGAGCTGTTAGTATTAGTTAGTGTTACAATTCGCCTGTTATGCCGTCCGTGAATCAAATGGGTGAAAGTAAATCAAGTAGGGCCTAAACAAATTCTGGTCCGTTTCCATTGTATCACATCTAGTCAAACTTAAATGTGTAAATAATCTGTGATTATTAAAGAATAGCTGAACTTCAGTTCACAATTAAAATAATCACCAAATATGAAAACTGCTACTGCATTCATATATGTGACCCTGGAGCACAAAACCAGTCTAAAGTCACTGGGGTATATTTTTAGCAATAGCCAAAAATACACTGTATGGGTCAAAATTATTGATTTTTCTTTTATGTCAAAAATCATTAGGATATTAAGATCATGTTCCATGAAGATATTTTGTAAATTTCCTACTGTAAATATATCAAAACATAATTTTTGATTAGTAATATGCATTGCTAAGAACTTCATTTGGACAGCTTTAAAGGAGATTTTGTCAGTATTTTGATTTTTTTGCACCCTCAGATTAGTTGTATCTCAGCCAAATATTGTCTATCCTAACAAACCATACATCAATGGAAAGCTTATTTATTCAGCTTCCAGATGATGTATAAATCTCAGTTTTGAAAAATTGACACTTATGACTGGTTTTGTGGTCCAGGGTCACATATGTATTTTGTTTATTATTTTTTAAATCCAAAAATGCTTAAAAACCCTTGGTTTTGTATGTGTACTGTATGCATGTGTGTGTAATGTAATACATTGATAATGCTAATATACAAAATACTATTTATTTATTTATTTTTGGTGTAAGCATTTTATTTTAAATTTGAAACAAGAACATGAACTGAAAAACTGCATTTCACTGCATTCATTTCTATTTAACTCACTGGATTATACAAAATGATCTATTATAACAGCTATTTAATGTAAGAAAAATAACACTCAACTTCCAAGAGAAACGAGAATTTGGTCCTATACCGTCCATCTGAAGACATAATCAGATATTTTATCATTTGTTTGTTTATTTCCCCCCAAATCATAGGGGATTTGCTTCCAGGTGAAGAGTCTCTCTCCGTCTCCAGGTTTCTCTGATAAATTGCTTGTCGCTGGCTAAGCACAGGCAGTGATAGATGGCAGAGCCTGTCTCTCTCTGCGCTCCAGAGTATTGGCTTTCTGTCCACTTAGCGTTTCTGCAGCAGCTTCAATCGCAGCTTCTCCAGTCGCGCAGCACTCGAGCAGATTTACATAGCAGTAATTTACCCTGAGCGCGCGGTAAACAGCTCAGATTTACTGCTGCTCACCGGATTACACTTGAACACTCATTAGATTCCCTCCAGGACCAGCAAACCAAGACCTTATTTATAGACTGAACGCAAGAGAGGAGGAAAACCAGGCCGACAGAAAGACGAGCGCAAACAGAGCAGATTTCATCAGCCGTGGAATGAAGACGCGTTATACAGAGATGCTGCTTCCGTCTCGTTATATTCAGGGCTGGACTGAGACGCTGTTCCAAAAACACACGACTAAAGAATACTGTTTTCAGAAACATAATTTACTTGCTTTACTTCAGTACACTATGCGTATAGAGCGTGTGACACACATTTCATCATCAGCACAGCAGGCGAACAGTACCTGGACGAGTTAGTATTTCTGCTGAGATTCTGACTAACTCTTGGAGAGAAACAGCACAAGCAATGGAGGAAGATTACACTTTCTAGTGTGCATGTGTTGAGCACCAGTGTTCATGCTTTCTGTGAAATGAAACGCTGTGCATTGGCTGAATCCATATAGAAGTGTTTGTGTCAAATCTGCATAGTAAAATTACCAGTAAAATTCTCGAATCCACGGCAAAAACTACTGCAGTTCTAGCCTAACTAAAACCATCTCAAACTGTTACTGAAGACAAGTAAAGAATCAGTAATAAAAGATGATCAAAGACTTCCAAGCGTACATAATAACACAGAGCTGAGAAGAACAACACCAGACGAAGAACAAGGAGTATATGACATGAACATATGACAGTGGTCAACGAGGTTAATGAGACACAGGTGAGAACAATGAGACTAATTAGAGGAAGATACAAGATACAAACCCAGAGTTATCAACAGCAGACTACGCCTTACAGCAATCAAATTAACTCTGTTTGCATATGAACTCATTACATCTGTGTATTTATTGGTGTTTGCATGTAAACTGCGGTGATGCCATCAGGTCTGCGATGAGAAACGGAGCGTCTCTCTGTTTGTCTCCGTCTGTGATTGGGATGTAGGTTGAGTTTTTCGCGTAATCTCTGGGATTTCTTCAGGCGAGTGTCTAGAGACTCGTCTGATCCTGTGAGAATCACTCGCTCTTCTTTGAACGTCTCGAACAGAGACGCGAGACAGACTACAGATGAGCGTCAGATGACACGTCCCACATGCGACCGCACACACACACACACACGAGTGTGTCGTACATCACCGTTAACACACGGCCTTAATGATGTACAGCGGTGAAATCTGTTCCACGGGTCTTAAATATCACCCTGCGTGCTTAGAATGTGTCAGAAATTTCTCTCGTTTGCTGTCGCTCTTTGTAATTTCTTTCTTTCTTTTCTGTCTTTCGCTAATCCAGAGTCTAAAGACAAACCCGACTCTCCTTTCTCCTCTAGACGGAAGATAAGAGGCTTTGGGGGTCTGACTGTCACATGACTCACTAACACTCGTATTTCTCATGATTGAGCCCACAAACCTTCAGCGTTACAGACACCGTATCTCTGACATCCACAGCAGAAAGAAGCCTGACGGCAAGAACCACTTCACCCGTTAAGAAGCTTACAAAGGAAAACAAGAGTTTGTTTAATTAGAAATGAACAAGCAAATTTAATTAATAATCCCTCTGAAGCACAACACAGATGCATCTGTTCTCTTCACACAAGGACCTGAGGCTACGTCTGCATTAGTCTGGATACATTTGAAAACAAAGTTTTCATTTTAAAACTCTCTCCAACCACACTAGCATTTTCAAACGTTTCCAAAAGTTTCTAATCCACACTGAAATGTCAGAAAATGTTAAATTCTCCTTAATGCACTGTAAAACCTCATAAAACCTCATTGAGACAGAACAGGCATGATAAGTTTTTATGCAATTCTTCTGGCAGGATTATTCTATTTACGGAAAATATCTCATCATTCACTGACGCATCTATGTCGCGCTCATTTCGATCTAAAACGCAACTGCCCTCATGTTTTGCCACAGGACAGCAATTGCGAGTACATTTTCTGTCATCTTTGCAGGACTGTGATATGAAGAGTGTACAGAATAACACATCTGTAGCAACAGTGTGAAAGTGAATAGCACATAACAGACACAATGCCAGTAAAAACAGATATCTATTGGTACAACGTGTCACATGACTAAACATGCATCATCGTTTTCAAAAGCCTCTGTTTTCACAGTCCACACTACAACTCGAAAACAGTGTTTCCAAATTTATCCACTTTGGAGTGTATTTTCAAAAAGCTCAATTTTCCTTAACAAAAATGCCATCTCAGTGTGGACACAAGGCCAAAATGGAGAGACAAAATATGCATTTTCAGTTGAAAACGTATTAGTGGGACAAGGCCTGAATCTTCCGTAAAACACCCCATAGTAGTTTCTGGTCTGTTTTAAGCACTGGGTATGTTGGTCGCTGTAATCGATCATTGGCCAGAGTTAACCAAACTCTCCATAACTGTTACGCTCCTTGATCTTCTTCAAAATAGCTTTGAAGAAATGCATTTATTTAAGCATCCAGTGACCCAGACAGAAATGGCTTTCAATAATTAAAACCAACAACTCTTTCTAAGCCAGAAACACTTAGTGAAACCTAAATCTCAGACATTGCATTGAATGCACCAATCAGACTGTTTACATATTAAGAAAGCTCCTGTCATGTTTCTGTGCGCTATTCATTAGACCAGTGCTTGTCAACTGGTTTTCTTGGACCCAGATTTAACCAGAGTTTATATATCATACAAAGGTAAACAAAATTATCATATTGATTCAGTCAATAATTAACCGAATGAAACGCACTAAGCTCTTCCTGGCTGTAAGTGAAGCTGTATTTAATATAGTCTGGATCTTATTCTCTTTTATCTCATGTAGTTTTGTTTTTGTGAATATGCTCAAAACCTGTCCTAGTTGACAAATATCTGATTTAATGAGCCTCTAGAGATGAATTTATGCCAAAATAATGTCATAGTTTGGTCTTTGATATCATCAACAAAGATGTGGAAAGTGTTTTCTCTCTTTCAGTAATTCCAATGTTGATAGCACTATATACAATGATAAGCCAAAACATTACGACCACTCACAAGTAAAGTCAATATTGTAAATCGTCTCCAAACAAGCTCACATGTGAAAGTCTGGACACTTTAAATGGTAAATGAACAATCAGTTCAAGTAGTCAGTGTGATGGTGCAGGAGAAGTAGACAGGAATATAGATCCAAAGAATTTAGACAAGAGCCAAATTGTAATGGCCAGACGTCCCTAGTCAGAGCGTCTCTGAAACAGCGAGGCTTGTGGGCTGCTCCTGGTCAGCATTTGTCAGAAGCTACCAATAGTGGTCTGAGGAGGGACAAACCACAAAATGATGAGAGAGTGTAGAACAGGGCTGTCCAAACCTGTTCCCGGAGGGACACTGTCTTGCAGAGTTTGGCTCCAACCCTAATTAAACACTCCTGAATCAAAGTAATCAAGGTCTTCAGACTCACTAGAAACTTCCAGGCAAGTGTTTTGGAGCTAACCTCTGCAGGATATTGGCCCTCCAGGAGCAGGATTGGACACTCCTGGTGTAGGTCATCCAAGGCTCATTGAGGTCTATGTGGTGACAGTTTCAATAGGTGCTTTTGCACCGCGTAGTCCTAGGAACTTGCCAGATGGGTTGTTTTCCTGGTTGCATTTGCACTGGCAGCAGGAACTCTGAAGTGGCTGACAGCGGTGTCTTTATTCGCGGCATTTACAAACATCAACAACTGGTGAATGGAGGACGCCGTGATCGGAGCTGTGTTTGTTGTGTTACGAGTTTTGTGATAACGGAGATGGAATACAAGCTCGATTGTTACGTGATTAAAAGAGCCTGAAAATCTGACTAAATCTCCTATGACAGCTTGCAGTGTTACATATCATTGAGGCTGAGAAAAGAACACAACACCGCAGACAAAAGGGAAATGCCATTATCGCTGTTTTTCATCTTCGTAGAGAGTGAATATTTTTACATGGCTTTTTAAAAATGCCGGGTAGCCAGTGTTTCGTATGTGTTTGGCCAATCAATGTACATTTACGTCACCGGTAGTTCTTATCAAACTGTGACCCTACTCTGAAGTAGGAGCTAAATTAGTTCCCCAAACAGAGTTCCTAGAACTAAATACATTCCTAGTTCCTGTGGTGCGAACATGTGAAAAAGCGGAAACGTCCGCCAATAGTTCAAGGAACTATGAAAAGGTTCCTCCGGTGGGAAAGCGCTTAATGATGTGCCTGTGTAGATGCGGACTGGTCAGTGTCCCTTGTGATGACCCCTGTCTCCAGCCCTTAGACTGGGCACATAAGCAACGGAAGTGGACCTTGGAACTGCGGAAGAAGGTTATCTGGTCTGATGAGTCCTGTTTTCTTTTACATCATGTTTACTTGGGGAAGTAATAGCACCAGGATACACTGGGGGAGCCGGTCGAGAGATTGTGATGCTCTGAACAATGTTCTGCTGGTGAATGTCCAGATATTCATGTGGATGTCATTTTGATGCACACGCCACCTACCTAAACCTCACTGCAGACCAAGTGCACCCTTCATGGCAATGGTGTTCCCTGATATCACTGCGGCCTGCTACACTGCAGACATTGATCAGGAATAGGTTGAGGAACATAATGAGGAATTCAAGGTGTTGTCCTGACCTCCAAATTCTTCAGATGTTAATCTGACTGTCTGTGGGATGTGCTGGATCAACCAGGCCAATCCATGGCAGCTCCACCTCGCAGGTTAAGTACACAAGGACCTTGGTGCCAGATACTCCTGGGCACCTTCAGGAGTCTCGTAGAGTCCCTGACTCAGTGGGTCAAGGAGGACCAAAAGCATATTAAACAGGTGGTCATTATGTTTTGGCTCATTGGTGTAGTTTGTATCCTGTATGATAATGATAAGAAAGCATAAAGAAAGCAACAACTACACACCCAAAGCCACACTAGACACACTAGGTCCCAGACATAAGATTGGCATTGTGAAACAGTCGTGTTGATTTCTGTGATCATGGCTCCAAATCGGTGCTCCTGTGTCTTACAGTGAGAGAGGTTCAAAGATAGCCGTTGTCACGATCTTGCGTCCAAAGATAGCTTACGATAATTTTCTGACTGTGTCAGAAATATAGCATGATCATCACACACTGTTTGCGGCTATGACCCACATTTACTGACCAGCCAACGAGTAGCCTATGAGTTAACAGATGTCATCCTTGTACAGTCTACATGCATTTCATACCCAAGTTTATTAGATCCATGTCGCACAGCGTGGTTTGCAGTGATCTTAAATGCCAAAATTTTGCATTGTGTCTCAGGCTTAATGCCTTTAATTTGAGAAACAGTCCAATAAGTCCATTATTTACAATAACTCTTACCCTGCGTCCCAATGTTCATACTATACATCCTAAATAGTATGTGAGATTACAATAAGTGTGTCCCAAAGCATAGTGTGTTGAAAAGAGTATGCCAAAAGTCCCCGGATGGTCTACTATTTCAGCTCGATTTTTGAAGTGTGGATCTGTGCTCACTCTAATGGCTAAAATTGCCCACAATCCATTGCGCTTTGGTGAAGGATTCGGTCCAGAACTACAAACACGTATAAAAAACTACAAACGTGGCGGATGCGTGCGATCGACAGTTAGGTAGAGAGGTTTGCAAAAAGGGGTTTGAGTTACTAATAATCAATATTTAACCTGGTAAAAAAAATGTATTTATTGTTATCCATGTTATATTTCATCTGCAACAGCAATGAGAACTTTTATAAACATCCATTTGGTCATTAACTTTTAAATCCATCATTATGCAGAAAATATGAGCAGAGTTCTCCGCATGAAAGACCCGCGACTGGCAGATCAACGAGCTACTGCTTTTCTCTCTAATAATATGGTAGGAAGTTAAATTAAATGATATGTGGAGGATGTTAACTGTGTCAAGATGATTGACAGGCCAGTTTCCAGTGACAGGGTGCTTGTAACAGGTGCGACAGAGCGGTCCTTTAAAGACGCGGTTGTGTGACGTGATAGTATGTCCCAAAGCTTGCCTACTCTTCTACTACACACTCATAAGTGTGTACTTTTTCTTCACCAAAAGAGTACATACTTTAAGGGCGTAGTATAAGTAGGCACATTGGGACGCAGCATTAGTAAGGGATTTTAGGTCAGTGTCTCCACTCTTTCTGCCCCCTGCAGGACACTGGCAGAACTGCACTGCCTGTACATTTCAGGATGTTTTCATCAGCACACTCAAACACATTAATTTTACAGATGCCTAGACGCAGTTTATTCTTTATTCTTTCTCTGTGTGTCCTTCTTTGTCCTCTTGAAGTCTCGACGCACTTGACGAACAGAGAATTCATTCTCTCGGGCTCTTCCGTTAGGACACAAACAGAATAAAAGAAATGAGGCTTGTGTCCCATCTGAGAATATAGTAAAGGTTTGTGTTGTACAATGGAAGTGTCAACAAATCAGCTCTCAGTGGCACAGAAGACCCTGTCCTTCCAGAGACAACAGTAAAAGATGACATTGAGGACGTGTGGGTGTTTGTCAGGGAGTTGAGTGTTTTTAACATGATTGTGGCCAATGTGATGGTGTTCTGGTGTTTTACTGCTCAAAAAGATATGTGTTTTGAGAAATCAGCTCGAACGCTTCAGGACGACTTCTACACAGAAGTTAGTGCTGGAAGTTTGATCATATCAGTAACAGGGATGTGACAATTAACCGCGAGCCGTTTGAAAATTGATTCAAATATGTCACAATTCAAATCGGCTGAGATGCCAAACAAATTGGGATACAACTGGACTAGGAGTTTACATGAATGTATCTCTGAGGGGAACTGACTGTCTTTAGAAAAGTTGACGTGGTATTTTCTTTTCATTTTGCCTCTGAACGATGCATGTTAAAGTAGTGTTCATAAGCACAGCTCTCAACGGTAAACACTGTATTATTGCTGTTCAAAAGCGCCACCTGCTGGCAGAGAGTGACTCTGCGTCTCATTCAGCTCATCCGCTGCTTCATTCAGATACATTTTCATTTACTGTATAATGTCTTCAATCTCATTTGAGAAAATCAAATCATGAGAACAAAATCATGAATCGAATCAAATCAAATCATGAGTTGAGTGAATTGTTACATTCCTAATCACTAATTAAAACTTGAATCTTTAAGATGCTCAGCTGAAGAAAATCTCCCTGCAGTCTCTATGGAAATGATAAGCTGAAGATGTTCTGTGATTGATGCTGGGCGGTTTATGAGTTTGGAAATAAGCCGTTTGTCATAGACGGGTCGAGGCTCCTCTGGACGTCCCTGAATAACCTCAACATTTGACATGCTGAATCAATCCTCAGACTCTTTCTGTTCTTGTGGTTTGTTTACTCCGGAGCTTTCAGCTCTAAACAGTAACCCAGTGTTCGTATCTGACTCGGGTCTCTTATGTAACCCAGCGCTGTGCGTTACGCAATCACCCAATATTAATTTTTCATACCATGTTTCTTTGAAGTCACTCTAATTGGCCGTTTATGTGTTTTGCGGTTTGTGTCGCGTGTTCTCCGGGCCCATTCAGTGTCACTGACGTGAGAACATGGGAAACGGTGCAGGAACACAGAAGAGCGTCTCTCTGCTCCGTCGAGAACCTTGTCTGAATGAAACACAAAAACCATTTCATCATGTCTTTGTTGAACTCCTCCTGCATATAAAGCACTCAGATCACTGATACAGATGATAAAGCGCGCATATCCTGTCTGACAACACTTGTTTGTTGATGAATAAAACTCACTTTCACTGCGCAACTCTGGACTAGTCACATTCTGCAACAGTTTTTGGCTGAATTTGTTCTGACTGAACATTGTTAGTGTTCACACTGGTGTCACTGCAGACTCTCTTTGATTATTCGCTGCTGTTTCTTTTGCACATGAGAAACAGCAAGCGCCTCAGAACAAGACAGTGTTTGAACAAACCATTTATCAGCCCAAAAGAAAGTCCAGTGCGAACTCATGTTTGTTTTCAGAAAAAAAAAAAAAAAGTGTTTTGGTTGCTGTCTATGTTAACAATTATCATTTTGATTTATTGACCAGATCAGGACTGGGCAGTATGACAGTATCATCAGGATGATAGTATAAAGTGTCTATCCTTAAAGATTTTGCTCTATTGTTTATTTTGTGGTATGTAAAAATATCTGCTTGTACAGTACCCTACTACTTAAATATTCACTTTTTTTTTTAAAAATATTAACGGTGCAACCGCTTAAGATCTGTCTCTGTAGTATACTGTAATTCAGACTGAGGTCGCGTTGTAAAACACCAATGGAAGTGTCCCAAATCAGAATCGAAAAGATCAGATTCCATGTGGTTTGAGCTGGTTTTCACACTTTAAATAAATAAATACAAAAACAAACAACAGATTTTGGCCGTTTTCTTGCAGTCTGAACATAGCCATAGTTAGAACCTATGTACCAGATTTACTTATCAGAGCAAATTAGGGTGAGCGCAATCCCATAAAAGTGTGACTAGGGTGGACATTTCTGTCGATCTACTGACAATAAAATTAAAGAACACAGACACAGATCATTTCCACAATGACCAGCACAATCTACCAAGAGCGGCGCAAATTAGCGTCAAAAACCAGCAGAGCCGATGATAATCAGGAGTGTGTAAATACTAACAACACAGGCACAGAAAGACTCTATCTCAAAACCCTCTATCACCACCAACAGCCCAAATCTTCACTCATGTTTACGCTAATAACATTTGAACATCATTTTCTGTCATTTTCTGTCTTTTTTGATGGCACCCATTCACTGCAGAGGATCCATTGGTGAGCAAGTGATGCAATGGTACATTTCCCCAAATCTGATGAAGAACTCATCTACATCTTGGATGGCCTGAGGGTGAGCACATTTTCATTTCTGGGTGAACTATGGGGACATTTGGCCCTCATGATGTAGGGAATACCAGAACACACACACTTGTGTGCCAATCTGCTCTGATTTGAGGATTATTGGCAGCAGCTGTACTGAATATTAACTGTAGATGTACTGCTGTCTGTCATATGAAGGTCCAGCGGACATTGCCTCAAAGTCAAAGGAGCAGAGAACATAAAGGTCTCAAGCCGTTGATATTCAGAACACAACCAAAGATGAATATTGTGCGGATCAGAGCGAGTCGTGCAGGTCGATCATGTCGAGTCACGCATTTAATATATTTTAATATAGTCAGACTAGGTGTCGTGTCTTATGAGAATTACTGACTTATTCTCTCTGTTCTGTGAATCATATTTAACTGTGTAGGAAGAGAAGATAAAAGTCTACGATAAAAATAAGGAAAGCGTGGGAACGGCGTCCGCTGGGATTGTGAGCTGGTATTATTCTGGAGCGAGCGAGACACGTGTGTGATGATGTTTGATCAGTTTTATTAGCGTTGCATGCTTCATCAGTCTGGATTCTGGAAGCATCTTTCCCATTTCTCAAGCTGCTCGACCCGATGGCCTGCTGTCCAAACCAACTTCACTCAGCTTATTACAGCTGTCAGTTAAAACTTTAATAGATTACTTGAACTTTGAATTAATTGCTTCATATTCCAGGATATTAATCACATTTAGTCACTTAAGATCTAATATTCTTCAAAGACATTATTGTGCCAGAAGAGTAAATCAATGAATAGATCAAAAGTTTAAAAAAGTCAATAGGTTATTACAGTCAACTAAACCTATATTAGTGTTTAGTGCAATATTACAGTGTTTTTGCATCTACACAGGTGTGTCTGGTTGCTGTGTCGAGGCTTGCTGTTTTCAGCATCTTAGTTGTTTATCTTTGACAAACGCATCTGCTTTCTATTCTGTTACACATGATGAGGGATGATGCATTTAATGCATGATGAATTAGAGACAAAATGTAGTGTTTGTATTCATGTTGCTATCGTGCAATGAATGTTTTATATTATCTTAAACATTTTTGATGACGTGTCTCTGAGAATGTCAAATGATGTCAAACAATCAAATAAAATAGAAATAAGCTTATATTCCTTAACATAACTTTGAAAAAATGCAAAATAAATAACTAAGAAATAAATTATATATATATATATATATATATATATATACACTGTATATATATATACACACACACACACTGGAGTTGGAGGTATACAAGGCACATGACAAAGAATACAGATTCAAAAGGTTTATAATATACATCCATGGGAGACAAAAAGCAACATATCCAATGTTAATAACCGACAACTCAACAGGGAAAATTTATACAAACACAAGTGTCACGGGACGAACAAGACGTGAGATGTGCGGATCCATGTGCAAGCTTTATTATAACAGACGTGGTCACCAAACACAGGCAGGGTCGAAACACAAGCAAACAGGTAAAACACAGGCAAGATGAAGAGTAATCCAAGGACAAGCTTGTGTCTACGATCTGCGAACAATATCCGGAGGGCTTGACAAGAGAGGTAATCCGATAACGTGAGTGATAGTCCAGGCAGGAGCAAACAGAATCCAAATGGCAAGGCAAAGGGTTAATCTGAGAAACACAGGCGAGAATCAGGCAACAGGCGAACACAAGATTAAACTAGACTAAGACAGGGAAACACAGAATGGCTCGGTAATGCAGCTAACACTTGGAGAGTCAAGTCAAGTCAAGTCAAGTCACCTTTATTTATATAGCGCTTTTAACAATACAGATTGTGTCAAAGCACTTAACAGTATCAAATTGGACGATAGAGTGAAAAACGCAGAACAATACTCGGCTGTGAAGGAGAGAAAGTCCAAGGCTTATAAAGAGTGTGTGATTGTGAGATAGTTCTCAGGTGTGCGCGTGTGATTGGGACAGCTGTGTGTACTTAGTGCAATGAATGATGGGAAATGGAGTCCGTGGGTGATATGTAACTGTCTGTGTGGTGTGGGAGTCAATATGATGGAATAGCGACCTCTGATGGTGAGTGGGCGGAAGATCACAAACCGGATTCGTGACAACAAGAGAGGGACTAAACTTAATTAACTAGACACAGGTGAACTAACTAACGTAATCAAGGGGAAACAGAAACTGGGTCAATGATCAAAACAAGGCGGGAGAACAGGGAAACAGAGAAAACAGAAACAAAGTCTATACACGTGACATATATATATATATATACACACACATATACATATATGTATATGTGTATGTATATATATGTATATATATATATATATATATATATATATATATATATATATATACACATATATATACATACATACATATATATATATATATATATATATATATATATATATATATATACTGTATATATATAGAGAGAGAGAGAGAGAGAGATAGAATTTTAACTTTTTTCCTTCAGAAAATGTTATTTAACATCAAAGCTGACATGACGGCAGGTTTTGAATGTGTTTGTGATTTGAGTGTTACAGAGAGAATATTTTGGGTTTGTTTTTCACATAAAGCAATCTTTTTGGAACAAATTGAACATTTTATTTATTTATTCATTTATTTATTTTTCACAATCATTATGATCTGTTTCTGTATGTGTAAAAGTTCCTATTTTTGTGTCCCGCAGAAGTCAGTCATACAGGTTTGTACTGACATGATGACAGAATGATTGTTTTCGGATGCACTTTCCCTTTAAAGGTGCTGTGGAGTTTCAGGGCAGGAAGCTGCTGAAGTCTCAGATCTATTAGCGCGTTTAGAGATGATGATGATGATGAAAGACTCTAGAAATCAGCCGTGAGGATTGTGTATCTGCGAGAGATCTGTGATTCTGGCTCACATTGAAACCGAATCCACAATTATTGTGTTTCTCTACTAAAGAGTTATGAAACTGTTGATGGTCATGAGACTTCACAGACTTCGAGAAGCGTTTTGTGATGTCATGACTTTGTAAACAAAGTCTGAGTAGTTAGAGACGCTGCTGTTTTATGGGCAGTTCTATCGGGCATCTGTGCGTAAATCAGAGGCCCAATCATTAAGAGCGTCGAGTGGCATCATGTTAAAATTGAAGGAAAATAAACTACGGCCTGATGGTTATAAAGCATCTATTGGCCTTCACCGAGTGATTCAGTCATTACTCACGCACATAAATAACCACCAGGCCAGTCGCTCGTCCAGCGTCCTCTTAAAGAGCCCAAACACAGAATCTCTCCAGGTGAACCGGCACTTCTATACGGTTAGACTAGTTACAATTACCACAAACCACCTAAATAAAATACATTCTGTAGGTTTCAGGACTTTTATGTGTTTGTGATGATGCCAACAGTATTATTCCAACGCATTTTACAGTAAACTACTGTTTGAAAGTACATTGATGTACATCTCTAGAATATCATTTGTACGAGTACGAGTAGTTGTCTGATATTGATTTTTCTTTAGCCGATGCCAGTAACTAGAAAGTTGTGTTTCTGTTTGCCATTGTCTGATATATAAATGTAATACACAATTTTATAATAGGAGTGGAGAATTAAAAGCACAATATGTATTCAAAATCCACAGATACGGTTATTGGCTGCCACCAGTAATCTCAAAACAGTCAAATATTGGCTGATTTGTCTGGTTGTAATTTGTCTGTTTTGACACTTTCTAAGTGAAATGTCCAGTGGGGGTGCTAAAAGCTTGTGTACTTTGATCTGATACACATGAAAGTGGATGTGACAATGCTTTATTACATTGTTTTTTTTTTGTTTTGTTTTTTTATGTATCCCTGCACTTCAGAAAATAAATGTCCAGTAAGTGGCGCTAAAACAAAAATGTCCTGTCGCTTTGAAAATAATGTACCTACGGTAAACCCGACTTAAAACTTAAACAATAAAGCAAAGGTCAGATAAAAACACATTCTCTGAAGCAACATGCCATTTTATCTTGCTGCTACAAGTGTCTAAGCACTTTTATCGTGACTTGTGTTTGACGAGACTCGTACTCGAGCGCTTCACACCACAAGTACAATGCTGTACCAGGTGCGCTGCTGAGCAAGTTTACCATGTCAGAAAAGACAGACATATGGAGCTGGATATGGGATGCAAACATCAAAATGTGTTTTTTTTTACAAAGAATACACTATGGCAAAAGTGTTGAGCTCATAACATAGTACTATGCAAGGAGTCGCATGAAAGTAAGTGTTCTATCAATCAATAATCTGACCCTGTAATCATAATTTGTGTAAAAAGGAGTAAAAGTTTTTGTTTCACTGCCTCTTGTGTTTATTTCAGCCTATTTTTATCATATCCAAGCAATTCAAGCTTCCACCTTTTTTTGCAAATTCCAAAATGCAATGAATCTGCTTCATTTGATTAATAATGTCAACTGCTAGATAAGAAAACAGAAGAATGCATGGGTTCATTTCTCTGAGAGTAACACAGCCCCTGCTTGAGCTTCTTGCCAGCGACAGATGGCGCCATCCACCCTTCTCTGATGGGTTCCTCTCCCTGAAGTGCATTACATCATGAAACAGGCCACAGCTCATGCTTCTGCCACATTGTGTTTTCCAATGCAAAGTGAGAAAGCGTGTGGGAGAGGCTCGAGATCCCGGCGCTGAAGCTGCTAGAAGGTACCAGGGGACGTGGCATTTCGGCATGAGCCGTAGCAGTTGTGTTCGGGTGCCATCTTGAAGACATCTGGAGCTCTTATGCCATTTGATTAAAGAGCACATTCAAAACAAAACCTCAGAGAAAACTCCTCCGGTGGCTCCGAGACGTCTCCTCTTTTCACGAGGCCTTGCTCCGTTTCAGCTATGGCGAGCGTAGGATCTGATGTTCTCGGGCAGCGCGGAGGCCTCTTCATCTTCCCGTCTCACTCTCGTACATCAATACCTCGTCCCTGTCCCGGCTAGATTGCGGCGAGAGAGAGACGGGGGCCGGATTGCTGTAGCAGTAGATTCACAGAAGTGTCTCATTCATCATCTCGACCCTCTGGTCAAATCAAGTGTGTCCCGCGGTGCGCTGAGATACATCTTCACTCGGCCGCGGAGAGGCAGATCGTGTAGACGAGGCAGTGCTTACCAGAGGTCAGGGGCCGCTCGAGGGTCAGGCGCACAGGGCCCGATCCGACCGGGGGCCACGCTTGACAGAACAGATCACACAGACCCTGGTAAAGTCTCGTGTCTGTCTTGTTAAGAGACTTTGATTGATGCGTCTGGCCCAGACAGCAGGAATATGGATTGGGTCGCCCGGCATCTGGAAGAAACGTCTCATGGATGCGTTAATTTTGCGTGGTTTAATCTGCCAGAATGCATCATTATGGCATTTGCCCAGTCAGAGTCGTTCATGCAAAACTTCTGAACTCTGTTATGTTTCTATAGAAGTCTGAGTTTCATAAATCTGCTGCGGTCAAGATCCCAGACTTTATTCATTTTAAGTTTGATGGCTGTTGATGGGATTGACGGTTTGTTTACATGAACTATCATATATTTTTTTCAGATTTTTGACCCTGTTATTAGACTGATTTTTGTCATTTGATCAAACAGGATGAATGTTTCATAGAGACACAAACCAACAAACAGCACAAACCTTCCCAGAATTCATCAGATCCACTGATACTGACTGATGTTCAGGGTTGCAAATCGACTTTGACAACAATGACTCGTGACTTGACTTGGAAAGTCAAGTCTATTTTTTTTCTGCTTCCAGCATTGAAAAAGGTTACCAGTGTCAATCATGTTTCAGATAGAGATGCAGTTTTAACATAAGCATTTTTTTTGTGCATTTAAACATTTTTTATTAATATACTACAGCAACAGAAGTGGAAGTGCTTGTGGCGCATTCCTTCAGTCAAAAGATGCCGCTTTTACCTTCAGATATTAACTCATTTAATTTCTTGTCTGTCTGAAATAAAGTTATATTGCATACTATTGAACTGTATACACTATTGTTCAAAAATTTGGGATTTTAAATATTTTTGAATGAAGTCTTTCCTGCCTAGACTGCATTTATTTGATCATAAATGCAACTGTAATTTTGTGAAACATTTTTCCCATTTAGAATAAGTTTTCTATGTGAATATGTTGTAAAAGGTAATTGATTTCTGTGATCAAAGCTGTATTTTCAGCATCATTACTCCAGTCTTCAGTGTCACATGATCTTCAGAAATCATTCTAATATGCTGATTTGCTGCTCAAGAAACATTTTAGAACTTTCAAATTTAAAATCACAAACTAAGATTCTGTAATAAAGTATCAGAAGATCAATGAGACACTTTTCACACCAGACAGGAAGAAACCACCTAGCAACCAGTCAGAAGACCTTAGCAACCGATCAGGGGAAGCACAACTCACATTTTCTTCAGCAAATGTAAAGCGTGTCTCGTTAGGTGTTGAGCTCTAAACCACACTCTGTTCAGCGCTGTGAAGGAATAATACGAGTTTCTGCGAGGCTGGATTACACTCGTTCCCTCTCTCTTGCCCTTTTCGCCCGTCTGTGGGAATATCGACTGTTCCAGCGAGGATCGTCCCGCAGAAGAGCGGAAGTCAAGCGCGTCTCCAAGCTTCTTCCGCTTCTCTGAGTCTGAGGAGCCGCTCGCGAGTGTAATTGGTCTCTTGACATCAGCGTGCGGCCCATTAGCATGTCTTTGAAGCAGCCGACCCACATTAGCTCCTGAAACAAAGGCCTGACAGAAAATGACGATTAGCAAACGCGCCTCGCTTCAGTCATCGCACCTTTAAACGCGTCTGTGAGGATGGAGATCTGTCCTTTAAACGCGTCTGTGAGGATGGAGATCTGTCCTTTAAACGCGTCTGTGAGGATGGAGATCTGTTTGTGCTGCTCTCGCTGATGGAATCAGCTGCTAATACCAGCCGTAATGAGTTCTGAGCCATTTGAGGTCATCGCAGCTTTGATGTCTGTCGTAATTAGCGCTGATTAGCGGCCGCTGACTGTGTTTGTGCGTTCGGACCGCTTTCACGTGACACCAGTGTTTCTGTCTGTGTTCACTGAAAAGACTTGTTGAATTCAGAACTGGATCCTAGTGTAGTGCTATTCTTGTTATAGAAGGATATGGTGGAAAAACACCCTTTCACAAGACTGTAATGATGCGTTTCAATGGCCATCAGCATCGTAAAGCCTCTTTTTTAAAAATGCATGTACACTATACTTTGTGTTATATCACCTTTGCATCAAATTACAAAAATACTAGTTAACACGGGACATTCTAAAATGCTTAACATGAAAATCACTTAACGTGGCTTAATGCATTAATACAGTGTTATAGTATATAAGCATACTAAAGCATACTATATACAGACAAGCAGATCCCATAATAAAACACTGTTTTTATGCATCTACACTGGCATTTTCCTTATAACGGTTTTCAATGGGAGGAAAATGCTTAACGCGTTATTAAATGCATTGCGTTGGTATCCTGGACTCATCTGCTTGTCTGTACATAGTATGATTTATTAATAACATGTTTACAGAATTTGGTCTTGGTCTCGCTGAGTGTTTTTTTCTCATTAAGTGTTTTAGAATGTCCTGTTAACGCTAATGCGAGGGTGTTTCTAATGCAGCGTCTGTGGGAGGGATGGTATATTTGACAATGCTCTCTCTTCTGACTGCCTTTATCAGTCTCTCTCTTTTTCCCGTTTGATTGAAAGTCATGAAAACACCATTGTGGAGTTTTTTCTTTTGCTATTTGAACAAATTGGAATGCAAATAATGTATTTGTTGTACTCTCCCATTCACTGCTCTTGACGTTTATGCAACTATAATGACTTCCGCTGCTGAGAAACCTGGAAATGTAAAAAATAAAATAAAAAATTCTATATTGAGAATAGTATGCGGTTTCAAATAGAGAGCATTAGATCAGCCCACTTTTTCAGCGAAACTGGTTCCAGAAGTACTTTTTCCCATTCATTTTTCCCATCGGGATCTTTGTTAAAGCCCAATAATCCATGAACCATGAAGCTACGAAGAGATTCACAACATTACAAACTTTGATTTGAAACAAAAAAGTACATGAAAATCAGACAAAGATAGAAGACTGTGAACTATGAGGCATTGCAGAATACATTAATCAAATTAAAAATGACAGAGCAATATAAAAAATGTTATTTAAGGTTGCTGGTTATATCCGTAGAAAAAAATATATTTTAAGTTCATTGCGAAATATATTGACTTGATTACGTCATTTGCAGTGCTTCATAGGAGTGGGCGGAGCTAAAGATCTCACTGCGACTGATTGGTGGAATTTGCTTTACAGCATCATGGGAAATGTAGTTTTTTTTTTTTTTTTAGACAAAAACCAGGAACTCACCGCCTTTAAAACAGTCCAACCGAGGTGCATAATCTAAAAAAAGTATTCCAAATGTAAAACACTTAAAGAAAGTCCACACACTCCACCAGAGAAGAAGAAATCAACAGCAATTTACTGGAAACACAGGGCAAATGTTTCAGTCGCATGTGATCTTTGTTAACGGCAAGCTAATAATCTATGTAGCTATCAATAAATGCAGTGTTCCACCACAAATCCTGCTATTAAACAATCCTGCTTATTTAACAAATAAGTTGAATTAATGCAAACAGATAAGCTTAAAAAATCGATTAACGACCTCAGAGCGCACAACTCGTCTGTCTTAACAGGTTTATTAGTTATTGTTAAAAATCAATTTCCTTCGGAAGTAGTTTTTACTTCTGGAAGAAAGTGTTCAGCAACTTGTCTTTTCTGTAAATCACGCGCACATCTGCGGTTCCAGAGGATTCTGGGTAGTCGTTGGCACGGATGTCAGTCTTGTTTATCGCTGTCTGACTCACACCTCCAGCCTTAGGATGAGAAACGCTGTAAATCTTCACCAAAGGTGTTCCAGGTGAGGAAAGTGTTTAACACCAGCCAGCATGTGATAGCGCTGATTGCTAATGTAAAGAAAATATTAGCTCTCACATTGAAATTAACACAACATCTGGAACAGAGTACAACATAGGGCCTAAAACTTTTCAAGATCAATTCATGTGGTAACATGTCGACGTTTACCACAATGAACTGAACATGAATTCAACACAGATTTTATTTTTTGTGCAGGTTCTGCTGTTTGTACAGTCTTTTTGTGCATTTGCATGCTTTCAGGATGAAATCTACACAGATTTATAGATGCGGCCCCCGAATGTCTGTTTATTTGATTTGATCCAGACTCTTGAGAGACTTTAGCGCTGTGACTCCTGAATTCATGCAGACGTGTTGATGCTGAGTGTTTGTGTGGATGTGAAACTAAAGCTCTGTGTCTCCGACTGTCAGATGAACATCAATATTTCAAGAGTGACTGTAGAGAACAGCTTTTAATTGGCCGCTGTGTTACGCTTCATTTAGCGCCACACGCCGCTTCTCTCACTCTTAGTGTGTAAAACCTCTCCAAAGAGCACAATTACATCAGACGGATGTCGTCCGGTTAACAAAACCTGACCTGCCTTGAATATTTCATACGCTTAACGAAACATCTTGTTTTGTGATTGTGCTTCAGTGTTTGTCTCTTGAATCCTGTGTGTGCATATTAATGATGGAATATCATCAGAGATTTGCCATGCTTTCTATTTGTCCATTAAGTTTCCTGAAGATCGCTGTTAGATTTAGTTTCACCAGTCTATTGAGTATGAAAGTGTTCAGAGATGTTTCATAGTGTCTTTTATTTACACTTCAGTCATAAAAACAGTTGGAAAGTTTTATTCATTTCCATCAATCTGCCAAACAGTCATAACTCACATGTGTTTATTGAAATCATTGTGTGGCATTAAAACGCTTCAGTAAAAACATCCTGTAGGATGTAGGTAGGTACTTTTCTTTATGTGATGTTATATGAGTGAAATGATTAAAAATGATTATTCGTTACGATAATTTGGCTGGTTTCTAGGCCTATTTTACAGCTTGCATTGAACATTTTGGTAATTTCAAAGTGAATACTTGAATATGGAGTTTTATATTGAATATAGTCCCAAGGCTGTATTTCATCCAGCAGTAATTCACAGAATTAGAGTTGTAGAATGACCTGCCCTTGTGTTTGCTGCTCGCTCTGTAAAAGCCTTTCTGGCTCTTGCTCTAAAATACTTTTACATTACGGTTACAAGAACTCAAACTTAAATTTAACTATTTATTTTTTTAAATATAATCAACACTCAACTATAAAAATTGTATGCAAACGTAATCTGCACATAATGCAGTTTTAAAATTAGCTTCAAATTTATAACATTTATATTTGTTGTTGAAATATATTCATTTACACAGTAGCTGTCATAACATTTATTTAGACATACATTGAATATTTAAGACATCACTAACAAGTAAAATGTAATGCATATTTAGTCTAATATTTTGCGAACTGCTCTTCTCTAGACTTCATTTCTCTAGCAAATAACAAGCTGTAGACCTTGCCTGAGGTAAATGAAATGCTGAATGACATTTTGTTTACAAGCTGTTTTGTTGACGTCTTTTCCACAGTTGAAACACTGATTGAGTGATTACGTGAGGCATGAGATGTTCATTCATGTTTATTTCACATTAACACTAGTAGTAAAGAGGAAGAGATGATCGCGCTGCTGTTTATACAGCGATCTGTCGCACATCAAAGAGCGCCAAAACAGCATTCACTGTTTGAATTTCCTGAACAAATCGACATAATTTTAAAGATGAGACTTTGGGCCAGTTTTACTAACAGCTTGCTCCAGCGCAAGCCATCTTTTGGCATTGAAATAGTACTGTCAGGTTTTACTAAAGATGTGCAGTGAAGAATTAGCGCTGAAAAGGCGTGGACACAGTCAGTTTTGCGCCTGACCTTATTGAATATGCATTTGTAGGAGTTTCCCTTTCAGACTCTCAGAATTTATTGGAGGAGAGTTTTCAAATGAATTACTAACATTCGCGCTCATCAAATTACTGGCATTTGCATCATTATTTAATGCCCAAAAAGCATGCCTTAAATCATTTTTCGGTTAAAATGGCTGGAATTATTGTTGCGAGAGGAGATCATTTTTCCACATGTATTAATTTATTTATCCGAACATATCTTTTGCCAAGCCATGTTATTTTTAATTTGCTTCAGGAAATAAAAGATGACTTTGAACCCTCAACTAGGAGTCAAGCTATACCAGCTCTATCAAAACTTCTAGCAAACCTTCATTTTTTTTGGCCTCCAGTTCTTTTCAGCATACTGTGGCTTCTTTATTTCTTTGCTGTTTATTTGCGACTACGCTAATTTTGCACTGTGCTTGGTTTATTGCATTGGTCGATATGTAAATTAGATGTTTCGTCTGTATTCTTTAATTTGCGTGGTTGTTGGTAAATCACCTGCAGAAATTTTCACGCCCATCTGCGCTGTTTTGGAATTGCACTCTCGTGCCAATTTGCCCTGTTTAGTAAATCTGGCCCTTTGTTTCTTGTCACAAGTAACAATATATAAAACTGGGAGTTCCCAATGAAGCACGACTCATGTAGTGGTTAAAGCAATGCTGTATTTGTGTACCGAACAGAAAGTGTACCATTACACCCCTAGCAGACACACTTTCCTGAGGAATCATCATCCGTTCATCACTCGGGTCACTAATTAGATGAAGTGCTGTTTAACACTGATTAACCCTGAGCCCCTAACGAGTGTCCTCATGGCTGTCCAGCTGAAGCTCTCTCTCAGGTGTTTCTTCTGCTCGTCTCTAATCTCAAGAGAACCCAACGGTTCGCTCAAACTCAGCATCTTCTGCTCAGACACACCTGAGCACCAGCGGAGATCAGAGGTGCTTCGCTTGCCTTATTCCACTCATTAAATCCACATAAAGGAACATAACAGAAGATATTTTGAAGAATGCGTCAGCATTTTTTGTCCATAGTCAGTGGTTCAGCTGTGTTTAAATGTAGAATAGTAAATGATGACAGAATAATCATTTTTGGGTGAACCATCTCTGTAATAATAATAAGTATTATATGAGTTTTATATTTATAGTCATAAACATTTTCATGACAGTGTTGTTTTTCTCAAATGATGGATTTAGTTTATTGTTTTCATCGCACGATAAAACATTTAAACAATATATCGTCTAATTTCTTTGCTTTCTAAGACGAATTTCATAGCTATTATTTCATGTGCTTAAATATAGACAAACATTTTCCCCACACTTTTTTTTTTTTTTATAACTTGGCAAAATTACATCTGAAAACACACACACACACACACACACACACACACACACGCGCGCGCACACACACACACACACACACACACACGCACGCACGCACACGCGCACACACACACACACACACTCACACGCGCACACACACACACACACACACTCACGCGCACACACACTCACGCGCACACACACACACACACACACACACTCACGTGCACACACACACACACACACACGCGCGCGCGCGCGCACGCACACACACTCACGTGCACACACACACGATAATATACAATTTAAAGTGATATTTTCTCACATGTTCTTCTGACACTGTTGCTTACTTGATAATCAAGAACATTAAATGTACAAAACCAACATTTATTAGGGCCAAAATTCTTTGTACACATCCTTTAAAATAAACTTGAAAAGGTGCAAAAATAAATAAGATAGTTTTAATGTGACTTTAAATGTGCATAGATAAATAAATAAATCAATCTTTCACTCTCAGATGGCCTGTGTTATGTTCTTGCACCTGTCCGTTCCAGCATTTCATTTACTTTCATTAAAGCCGTGATTAGATCCAAACCTATATCACTCCTCCTGCCAACTTCAGCTCTGTCCCAGACATTTACTTCTCAGCACAATCAATATTTGTAATGGTAAAGAGCTGTAAAATAAATGTGGCGAGCGGCTGAGATCACTTATTCACTCAGATCAAAGACGTTCGAGATGCTGCTGAGATCTCTTGTGAAACTCTTCTGGGAAACATCTCCATTTGATCTGGATTCTGGCTTGGAGAAACAATAGAGATATTACAGAGATCGTCTTCTATGATCGTTCCTTCCTTCGGGATGAGAAACACAACTTCTAAACGGTGAATCTATATCTCATTTATTTAAAGCTTCATAAGTAAGCAGGGTTTCTTTATGTGCGGTTGTGAAGCGGCAGGAGTTTCTTTTGGATGGAAACATCTAACGAGAGGATTCACATCCGGAGTCTCGTCTGCTTTCCTCACTCAGCTACTGAAACGAGGAGAAACTGTGTAAATTCACAACGTTTTCCAGCCTTTTTCCTCCGTCTGCTGATTAAAGAATTGCAAGAATGGCTCAATATTTGAACCAGCTGCTGCTGCATTATTGAGCTTTGAGCAATATCTGAGCGATATAGTCTTCTAGATTTTGATATATAATTTAACGCATGTTTAAACACAGTCTCAGAAATGCACAGAAGTGATATCAATGTTTAATCAGACAGAAAACACAGCTTTTATGAAGTTTTAATTAAAGCACGAGACGGTTTCCCCCGGAGGGCTTTTGACTGAACCGTCCAAACTTCCATGAGGCAGCTGGAGGCCAAAGAGAGACACAAAAGAATGACATCACAGGAAGTGAGCGAGAAACGCGCTCCAGCACTTCCTGTTTTCTGTCCTACTTCTGTCAGAGCAAACAGCTCCATCTAACCTCGTTTCCAAACCACGCACGCCCAAAACACGCTTTATTATTGGCTTGCTTTTTGATCCCTCGTGAGAAGTTTTGCTGCATGTCGTTTTTAACGCAGATGCGCTTTGATTGTGGAAAACAAGCTTTAATTCCTGACAGAAGCGTGGGACTGTGTGGGACAGAAGCTGTTTTTCTTTATTTATTTATTAGCCGCAGGATCAGATGATGATGGCAGGCATTAAGACGTCGAACATCTGACAAAACCAGCAGTTTGAGAAACACTGCTTCAGGTTAGCTGTTAGCAAAGCCCGTCCAGCGCAAGTGTGTTTAAGATATTAATAATTACGCACACAAGCCTTGAGCTAAATGACATTGTGAAAGACTAATCCAGCTCTGCTCTCATACTCGCTGGGTTTCTGCCAATTAGTGATACGTCAAACTCTCTGAAAAACCTCCAACGTTAAACAAACAACCGGTGGGAGGCTCATTTCTCCTGAGACGCGGGACGATGCTGGGAGAAAAGTTTGCTCTTTTTTGCTGACATGTTTTGTAAAGGCGAGTTAATAATAGAGCGTGTCCTGTGCTGGGCTGGAGCGAGATGTTCTGCTTTCCTCGAATAGATTTTCTCATTTAATTCATCCTGGAGAGGAAGCCAGTAACTTTGCTTTCGCAGCTCTAGGTCTCAGATGCGTTCGTGCTAATTGTGTAAACGGCGTGTGTTGAGATGCATGCGTCTGATGCAGTGTGTGTTTGAGACGTCACTGCATGATTTATATTCACTGGAGAATTCACTGTTCAGTTAAACAGCTACACAGGTAGATCTAGGCTATAAAAGCATTGTAGGAACATTGTTTTGAAATGTTCCTGAAATGTTCAAATATCCAATTTTCTTGTCATGATTATAATGTTATTTATAGGTTACTAACTTTATTTTCAACAAAAATATAATGTTAGAACTTTAAAATGTCATGTTTTCTTGTTGTAATTAAAATGTTATTTGAAGGTTACAATATTGTTTCTTAAACCAGCCTTTTCACCCAAAATGTAATGTTATTTGAACATTTATATATTTTTTTAATATTCTAAGAACATTACAGTGTTCAGTCTTCTTGAAGATTACAAAAACTACACTGTAAAAAAAATCCGTAAAATTTACGGTAAAAAAATGGCAGCTGTGGTTGCCAGAATTCTACCGTAAAAAATACGGTAACAAGGTTTTAGGTTTTAAGGTTTTAACTTAAATTTACAGTTAAATACCGTAATTTCTTTAACTGATATATAGTTAATATACCAACCTATTAAAGTACTGAAATCTGTTTTGTAGCTTTGAAATACACTGATAACCACCAAAAGCAGGTGGTGATGAGAAAGTCACATGATGAACCAAAGCCCATAATAACATATATAGAAGGTGCACAGTGTCATTCACACAAACACTAAACACCATCATGGTGACACTCATTAAACTGAAATATGCTATAAACATTAATTTAACAACATTAGATGTAACATACAACCCTAATAAACATAACTGATAAGAAAAAACTAAGAAGAAACATAGTTATTTCAAAGAAAAAAACATCAAATTCAGAATTTGAAATGCAACGCACGGAATTCTGCGAATGTCAGTTTACGGTTTTTCCCTGTAAATTTTACAGGAACTTACCGTTAACCATTTAACAGGTTTTTACTGTAGCATTTTCACAGTTTTTTACTGTTAAAATCACGATAGTACATAACATTATTTATTTTCAATATTCTAAGAACAGTTTATCTCAACATTTTGAGAACTTTCCTCAAGTACAATTATCATCTTGAAGACATTCCAAGAATGTGGTTCTAAGAACAGCGTTATGAGAACATGTATCAAATATCAATACATCTTTAAGAAACGTTCCATAAACATTACTTTACGAATGTTTTGTCCCCATTCATATAACTTAAAACATAAATAAACTTAAATATATACACTAGTCAACATTTGAAGTGGATCAAAACCTTTCATCAAAGTTGTCCTAAAACCTAAAACCAAAATGCATTCTTGTCTTAGGACAACTTTGATGAAAGGTTTTGATCCACTTCAAATGTTAAGTGTGTGTATATATATATATATATATATATTAGCTGTTACCAATCCGTCACAATCACACTGTTTATATTGATGAGCAACCTGTCAAAAGAAGTTCATAAAATCACCATAAACATAGAAACACAACAAACACACATTAAATTTACACTCACCAAGATCTGAATGCAAATAGAAATGTAAATCCAGGTAAACTGTTGCATGTCACATTTAAAAGCCCAAGTCATCCACACATGAAAAAGCTGCCACCATTTATTCACCCTCATGTCATTCAGATCTGTAAGATTTACTTTCTACTGTGGAACATAAAGATATATATTTCTGAAGACAGTTACAATAAAAGTTCAGCCTTCAGA
Source organism: Tor tambroides (assembly GCA_021397915.2). Taxonomy (NCBI): domain Eukaryota; kingdom Metazoa; phylum Chordata; class Actinopteri; order Cypriniformes; family Cyprinidae; genus Tor; species Tor tambroides. The sequence continues at coordinate 12,031 of JAFVLL020041336.1, read as the reverse complement.
AGCAGCTGACCCTTTTCACAAGACTGTGATGATAACGCTCATCAGCATCGCAAATCCTCAAAAGTTTTTTATATTTAAATATATTTATTTTTTAAGTATTTACATTTATTACACTATAGTTTGTATTATATCATCTTTGCATCATAAAAAAAAAAACCCTAGTTAACGCTAATGCAAGGGGGTTTCTAATGTAGCGTCTATGGGAGAAACGGTAAATTTAACATTGTTCTCTCTTCTGACTACTGTTATCATTCTCTCTCTCTCTCTCTCGCTCTCTCTTTGAAAGTCATGAAAACACTTTTTATTTTGCTATTTGAGCAAATGGGAATGCAAAAAACATATACATTTGTGGTACCCAGAAATGTGAAAAAGGGCCATATCAATTTGTTTGGAAATAAAACTCTCAAACCATGTATAAACCTTTGTATACAGAGCTGAAATATGGTAACGCATCAGTAACATCAAACCATTATTTCGTATGAAGTGATCGTCTGACTTCACCAGACTCGGGCTGTCAGATCGGCGTGTGGTAGAACTGGACGTGATGTACAAACAGCTACGCTGACGCTGAATATCACGCTCTGATGTGAACGTCAGCACGGGTTTGTCTCATCAGTGCATTAGTGTGAGCTGAAGCTCCGATCACGAGAGCGCTGTGCTTCCTCGGGGCTGGAGGAGCTGATGTTTGATCACTGCTCTGGTGTGACCGTTACAACCGCACAGAAGAACCAATCAGAACACGGCCAGACAAAGAACTGCTCTGATTGGATGGCCTGTGTTTGTCTGGGTAGTGCACTTGATGTGGACACTATGAAGGGTTCGTTGTATGTATGCAGACATGTGTCACGAGTGTTGATGACTTGATGATGTAGAGAAAAAAAAAAAAAAAAAACTTTTTTGCAGCACAAGCACTACATTGGTCTCGTTGTATTGCACACGCAGCTCTACAGTCAAGAGAACATAAACAATGCATGTTTATATATATCGGTTCATTTCCAAGATTCAGTTCAAAATGACCATTCACTGATCTGAGTGATTTTAAGAATTGTACAGGATTCTATTGTAGTGCTCTCTTGGCAGGTCTTCCAGCCAGTTCCATCAAACCTTTACAATTAATCCAGAACGTGGCAGCAAGATTAATCTTTAATGAGAAGAAAAGAATGCACGTCACACCTCTGTTCATCAGTTTGCACTGGCTACCAATAGCTGCTCGTATTAAATTCAAGCCATTAATGTTTACCTACAAAACCAGCACTGGCTCTGCACCTCTTTACCTAAATTCATTACTTCAGACTTATGTGCCTCTAGAAGCTTGTGTTCTGCAAGTGAACGACGCTTTATTGTTCATCCCAAAGAGACGCAAAATCACTTTCACAGACTTTTACATTAACTGTTCCCTCCTGCCCAACTCAATCCCAGCAGCTGAGTCCTTAACCATAGGACTAGGCTAACATTAGGCTAACTGAGACTTGTCATAGCACTTACATATCATTGCTCTTTTGTTGGATTTGATTGCTTCCATTGTCCTCATTTGTAAGTCACTGTGGATAAAAGGGTCTGCTAAATGTAAATGTAATGAATATACAATAAATACTAGTAGACATGACTGGCCCCTTGAGAAACCACAGAGCCTTAACCCCGGTGACCTGTATTTCTCAGCAGCACTCCAGACGCGACACAGATATGCAGTGGCGGTTTGTGTTGCAGGAGTCAGAGGTAATCACAGGCCGGATTCAGTCTGACGGCTGATGTTCAAGAGCATTTGGATTCATGGCGTGGAGCGGCTCGTATCGCAGGTGCCATCGTGACACAGGGGACGCTGCAGGCGCGGAGTAATCAAGCCGCTGTCCGTCCCAGAGATACACGCGCTCACAACTCATCCGGCGCGGACGCTGAGTGATAACCCATCCGCCCGGCGATCCGTCACAGGAACACGACGAGCCCCGGCCTTAACACACCCTCCGACGGGCCGCTGCGGATAGGCATCACTTCATTAATTGCACATAATGCGTGACGATGGAGGATCTGCTGTGTTTTTCTGTCACGATAAAAACGAGCAAATCAGGCTGGATGTGCTTAACAAATCACAGCTGCCGTTTTTTCTCTTCGCCCGGTTAACAAGTGACAAATATCCCTCAGTCTCGAGCGCCGCCGCAAATGTCAGGCGCGCTTAAATCTACGGCAGCATTTATTAAAGTGTTAATTAAACGGGGTGGCAGGATGAAGAAGGACGGAGCGTCTGCGGTAGTTTGTCAGGACGTCCGTCTTCACCTGGATCAGAATTAAAGCTTCGGAGCGCCTGCTGTTTACGGTCTGCGTTCTCAATAACGCTCGAATTGAGCTCGAATGCTGTGAAATGTTTCCTCGCTGGTCATTGAGGCTCAGAGCTGTTGTTTTCAGCTGCCAGACACATCAGCGATAAATGTTGCTTTGATCTGTGAAGGAGTTTCCATAATCAGACGCCGTGAGGGCTTTAACCCTCATCATGCATTCACGATCTGTACGCTGTCTTCATATTCTGGGTCCATCTGGCCCTGAAGACACATTAATTTATAAAATAGTCATGACTTTATATGTTTCAACTAAAACTATATCGTACTTGATTAGCAACAATGCATTAATAAGTGAAATGTGAATAAAAATGAATGTTACCATGTTATTACATGCTATTATAAGAGCATATACTCTGAGAATTACCAGTATTAACCCCATTAGAATTAATGTCATTTAATTAAATTTCTTTGAATTTATAACTCATGATGGCTCAAAAACAGTACAAATTAATGAAACCAACATTTTTTTTTCTAACAAAACATAAAAACAACAGAGATATTAGTCACTTTGACTTCAAATGAAATACTTCTGTTTTACTTGCATAAGCCTGCATAAAAGTGATCATTTTTTCATGCTGCATTAATTCATTAATTGACATACACATTCATGTTCATCAACAAAATTCAGCCCCAAAAGTGTGTGAGATATGGGGAAAAGGCTTAATATATTTTGCACAAGTTTTTGAAACTAATATAACTTCATAGATAATTTTACAAAAAAGTGTTTTTGACACCTAATGGTACTCCATACATACCTGGGTCAAAATGACCCAAACACAAAATGTATAAAATGTAAAAATTTGTTTTAAAGGTTAAAATTAGCTCTTAAAAAGTGTATTTTGAGGGTCTTAATGCATTTGCAAAATGTTGTTCCCTTACTAAAACTATGCTTTTTTTATTTTTAGAAATTTTCCAGGTCAAAATGTACTCAGAAGCATTAAGATCAGTTTTAGCATTGGGATAATTCTCAGTTACCACCAAGACAAAGTGCGCTCACAAAGAGGCAAGTCAACAGAAGAATATATTTTGCGGCTGTGCTGAGATTTGGGGGATAAATCGGGGTGTGAGTGATTTGGTTAGCATCTGTCTCTCGTCTCTTCATTAGCACAGATCGCATGTTTCGCACCAGCCAGGGAGGAAACCACACTCACGTTTATTATTAGTCGTGAGAATCCGTGCAGCTCCGTCAGCTGACAACACCGCCGCCCTCCAAATCCTAATCAATGCTTCTGTCACACGACTTTATAAGCAAACACCCCTTTCTGAATTGTTCTGTCTGACACAGGTTTGTTTAGAGAGGAGGGATTGTGGGTAAGTTGATCCGTGTTTACTGATGGTTATTCTGTACGCCGCCATCGGGAGGCACGAGAGACAGACGGACGGACGAGAAGAGAGATTCCTGTCCACAAACAGTGTTGAAATGTGTTCACAACGTCATGAGCGTTTTCACAGAGAACACACAAACTCGTGAGATGTCGATGAGCTCTTCTATATTGCATTCATTATATGAGTTCAAAGAGAGAAAACTGAGTGGGTAACAAGGTTGAAAAATTTGCCTAAATGAGGTAGACACAGCAGTTTTGGGGCATATGCTGGATTTCCGTAAAATATTTGTATAGGTTTTCCCCTAAAATAATTTGGGTAACAGGGTTGAATGTTGACTTGGGAACGGGGTTGAATGTTGACTTGGGTAACAGGGTTGAATGCTGACTTGGGTAACAGGGTTGAATGCTGACTTGGGTGACAGGGTTGAATGCTGACTTGGGTGACAGGGTTGAATGCTGACTTGGGTGACAGGGTTGAAAGCCAATTTAAAATCCTGTTGGGTTTTTGATGAAGGAATCAGAACTTGCGGATATAATATATATCATGACTGCAGCTCTTTATTCTGTGATCTGATGAGTCTGCGATCCAGAGCAGAACCTTTTTTTAGGATGAAACTTGATAAGAGTTTCCTCTGTCCGTCAATATTTCCAGCAAACAATACGTAATTTAAGAGTCAGACCTTTCTAGACATTCCTCAACACAATCCAAACACAATGCACCACAGAAACCCAAAATACACATTCGAGTTCATAACACTTCATTTAAAGCCTGAATATACAGTCAAACCAAATATTAATCAGACACCATATATATATATATATATATATCAAGCATTATGAAAATTGCAACATGGTATAACGCATGCCATCATGTATTCTAATGCATCACATTCTTTGAATATTTAATTATGAATAATGCATGAATATATAGTGTAGAACTGATTATGCATTTGACTCACAGACAGGTGTAAAGTGAAGTTCGCGCTCATTGTTTACAGCCACCCAGAGTCAGGATCACACACACCGCAGTGAATCTGGAGAACAAATATCCTGTTGGTTTCCAGTTTAAACTAAAGCGCGTCACAGGAGGCCTTTCCCGCGCACCGTGCACAGAGTATTTTTATTATCGTGTTCGAGTCGCGCCGGGCGTCTGCCGGAGTCGCTGCACCTGCACGAGGCGCTTCGCTTCGCCTGGAGTCCTGCAGGCTCCTACTTTCACATCTCACCGAGTTATTTTTAGTAAATGGATTCTGCTGCCGCGTGTGTGTTTCAGTTGGAAGGCTCGTGTCGTTTCGGGAGTGTGTGTCGCTCCCGTGGGAAATAAAAGCTCCCCAGTGCTGACACGGGTTTAGCGGATACTATTGATCAAATCCAGGATGGGCTGTAACCGCCAGAGATCCTGTGCCGGTCCTGCTGCATTTTCCATCCCAGCACAGATATTAATTGACAGATCACAATGCTCGTTTGAACCCTGATGATAATCAACAGATGATCAGTCGTGAGATCTCGTGCGTGTTGCGTAACGACTCGCGTTACGTCATCACGACTTGCGACTTTATCCTGTCAGAAGCCCGCGTCATTTTTCTCGCGGTATAATTACCACTTCTGCAACGCCGCCTTTCGCCTCCAGAGAGAAGAAAAAACACTGAGACGCTCTTTTTTTTCCTGCGACCGCCAGCCTTTGTTTATTGGTCGTTAGGAATTAATCATTGTCAAGTTATTCTTAAGAGCCAAAATAATGAGACAATGACAAAGTGGCCACAAATTGCTGCCTCTACAAATATATGAAACGAGGTTAGCCTTACCGCGGTAAATGAGCACCGCGACGAAGTAGAAGCACACCATGCTTCTGTGCACATGTTTCAGAGTGTGTGTGTGTGTGTGTGTGTGTGTGCTGGTATCCCCTATATTATGAGGACCCACAGTAAACTCTGACCTTGTGAGGACATTTTTATTCATCCCCATGAGGAAACAAGCTTATAAATCACACAGAACAAAGTGTTCTGAGAATCTAAAAATGTTTTGTGTGAGGAATAGGTTTAGTTTTTTGGGCATAGAAAATACAGTTTGTACAGTAGAAGAACCATTACGCCTATGGAATGAGCCCATGATGATAGGAATACCAGTGTGTGTGTGTGTGTGTGTGTGTGTGTGTGAGTGTGTGTGAGCCGGCTGAGAGAACACGCCAGCTCTTTCTTTATCTCTTTTCTCGACAGTTCCAGCTTCTCTCTCTCGCTCCCACGGGCCTAATTATCCGTAAACGAATCGGATGAAAGTAAGGGGGGGCTTTCTTGGAGGACGCTGCCCTGTGAAAAAAGGTAAAAATATAGAGAGCACAAAAGCAGTCATTTGTGGACGAGGGACGGCCGTAGTTTATGAGTCACGCCAGCGCTGACGTCACGGGCTGCTGGTCTATTCACACGTCGCTTCGCACCTGCTCGTCACACTATTTTTTTAATTCATTTGCAGTGTTTAAATGAGAAAACCAGCCACTTGCGTTTGGAAATGAATGGGGTTTTTGTTTGACTCCAGTCAAGCTCTGATGCAAAATAAAGTGAGGTGAAACAAGTTCACGAAATGAAGCTTTCCTGCAGAAACCTAATGACGGCGTGCTATCTATTTATATTTCAGTCTGAAACTGTGAATACACCATTGCAGAGGGATGCGAAACCCATATGCTGTTATGTTTCTCTACAGGGGAAAAAAAGAGACATTTTGAAGAATCTTCATGCTGAGTCAATTAAGCTCAGTGATAGTGATGAAGAAGCATCAATCATGAAGTCCTGCCGTACTCGCTTTAATATAAGCAACACTTGTTTAGTAGGGTAGCTAATTAAATAAACATGGCTGAATGTGAACAAATGAGAGGAATCCAGGCCGTTTTAGAAGATACACTCACAGCATGCTAAACGCTCCAGTTTCACTTCATCAGAAGAAATTACATCCAGAAAACATGGACAGACTCCATCAGCCGTCTAATGAAACTCACACGAGCGGCTGGGCTCTGTTTACTGCTGCAGAAGGTCTTCAATAATGGATCCTTCCAGCAGAAAGAGATGCAGAAAGTTCCCTGAACAGAATCTATATTTATGTGCATCTCTAAACCAATCTAAGCTCAAACTGCAGGCTGCGGATGCTGGAGGTTCGGCGGTGTTTCGTGTGACACTTCTGGGTCGCGTCCCTGAAGGAAAGCTTTGCCAGAATCTGGGTCAAGACTTGAGCGCCGGCATCCGAACCTGGGAATTCAGCCTCTGAAATAGGTGTACAACTCCATCGTCATGTTTTAGATGTGGCTCTTTTGAGAAATACTCTACTGTGAATCGCATCAAACCGCCGAACGTCTAATTCCCAGAGAATTTGCCACACGTTCTCACTCTCACGTCATGTTTCTCTTTCTTCTGTCTTGCGCTTTTCCTCTCTCTGACTCCAGACTTGTTTATTTGCTGTCCCAGAAAAGCATGTTTCTCAGAAAATGGAGATGTAGCGTAGTTTGAACATCCCGACATGGTTTAGCTTAGATCCCAAATGAGAGGTCCTCGTTTCTCGCTGGTGTTTCTGCTGGGTTCCTCTCATTTACCCAGAATGCTCACCCTCTTTAAAACATTTTAACGTCTCATTGGAGATTGATGAGAGTTTTCACCCAGAAGAGATGCCTAATAATGGAATCATTTGACTGAGAGCTCGAGTGAAGTCTTGGCATCCAATTGATCCAGTTGAAGTTTGAATAGAATTTAATCTCCATCCAATTGGAAAATCTTAAGATCTTAAATGTCCTGCAAAAAGTCTTCTCCGTATTTTAGTTTTGTTTATATATACAAACATCCTTAAATCAAGATACATTTACTTGAGAAGCAAATGTAATGTATGACGTCTTTGTTTTCAGAGAAACTGAACAAAATTACGTGAGTTTATGATTAACCAAAATCTATCAGTGGGGAATGAAAACATGTTTTCCATTTGAATTAATCATAAACTTATTAATAAAACAAATTTTATTATTGTTTTTTTTAAGTAAATGTATCTTTAGACGTTTGCACTGGAAAACGACAAAAATACTGAGGGAAAACACTTTTTTTGCAGTGTGCATGTAAACATAATGTATCTGATTTACAGGAGATCTCAACAGTACTCACTAACACTCAAGTGAGAGCTAATGAAGAACTTGTGTAAATCTCTTGAGATATGAAAGACAAACCACCTGTGGTCAGTGTTTGCAGATGTTTTGAGACAGAGATTGTGACTGTGTGAAGTTTGAGGCGCGTGTGAATGACCTCTCCGTGACTTGCTTTTATTTCTGCTTTAATTTGACTGCTAATATTTGGGCTCCACAGCTGTGGCCTAATTCGCTCTTCTCTGGCGCCGGATTTAACGCGGATCCTCGTGCTGCCAGAAATGCCTCTGAACCAAATGGCATCGGCGGAGAGCCAAACAGGCCACAGGCGGAGAAACGCACATCCACCTGCAGACTGGAGCTCCTCCATTACACCTGTTTGAGCGGCGGAGAACGCTCGGCCAAACACTCTAAACACTGTCAGACGCGTCCGCGTTCAGCTCAGACTCTCATCAGTCAGACGATAGAAAGATACAGAATCCACACCGATTACTGATGGAAAATGAAGAATGATATTAATAACTATACAGGTACATTTTCTGAAGAAACCTTGAGTAGTGCCTGCCGTGCCAAAACTCAGCACTTGGCAATTTCTAGGGTGTTCGCGGTGGTTGCTAGGTTGTTGTTAGGTAGTTTCTAGGGTGTTCTGGGTTGTTACACTTTAAGGCCCCGATATACTTCAAATGAAATCGAAGAACGAACTGATATGATGTCATTTCGAACAAAATCAGGCCGAAACAAAGTTCATTTTGGTAGTTCGATACAGCTCACCAAAGCAAACTTTCTGGCGAGTTCGTTTTGGCTCCTAAACACCTTTGAGCTACCATTGGTCCGTGGCGATTACGCAGTCGGTGGGTGTGTTCTGGAGCTCCACCTTCTTTGATGCGCAATTTTTTTTCCCCGGTTCGTTTCTCATTCGACGGAGGTCAGGCAGGAGAACAGCATCTCCAAGTCACTAGCAACAGAAATACACTGTGTCGAATAGCTGAGCTGCCACAAATATATCTGCACCTGTCATATTTAATATTATTACGGTCGTGTTTACAGAGATGAACTGACAGCACGGAAGCTCATTCATCAGATTTGAGTTCTCCGCTGTAAGACTATCTCATGCGTAATACAGCAGTGATTGGATCATAAGAGTTCATTCTCATGAATAATACTGAGAAAAGCTCGGGAAACTGATGACGTAGACGTGTACTCTTCAGTCACAGCAGCCAATCGCCACCCCTAATTAACACATATTTAACTTTTCGTGACGTTAGTTCAACTTTCCTTTTTGACCCGGAAGAACGAAATTGCTCAAAAAAATTTTAAAATAACCACTTTTCCTTTAATAATAGACATAATGAGTGCTATTGTTTTTGTATTGTTTTCACTGATGTGCAACCTGTTCATATATGTTAGCATCTCAAAAGATGTGTTTTAGGCTTTTTTTCTCTTTTTTCTTTATAACATACAATTGCGAGATTATATCTCACAATTCTGTGAGAAATAGTCAGAATTGTGAGATAAAAAGTTGCAATAACCTTTTTTAATTTTTTATTCAGTGGCAGAAACGGGCTTCCATACATATCAGACGACTCAGTACGTGCAATGCATCTTTATTCCTCGAGGTGGCACTGTTTGATAAACAATGATGACGTGAAGTTTCACTCATAATTACTGCAAGCATAAAACAAACGAATATTATCTGCAAAAATTGAACTGGTTTGAATGGCTTTACTGCAGAGCAATTACTATACGCAATTAAATATAAATGTCACTGCCATTTGATGCTGGATGCGGTAAATAAGCTGCCAGTGATCAAAATATTGAATATGAAGTCATTGAAAATTATCGATATGAGAATATGTTTGAGATTGTGAATATGAGGCAGATGCTGAATGTGGATGTGCGCTCTGACGATGACAGCGATGGTACAATCATCTGCTCAGATTGAACCCTTTTAAGTTTCAAAAGGTAACGAAATATGCTTTATTTTATTCTTCTGTAATTGTTCTTAAAATATCAAGAGAGTTTTTTTGCTATTGCAGCAGTTAGAGATCCATCCGTGCTGGATATATAGGTCCGGATCGCTAAAGACCCGAATATGTAATAATGATTGACGAAACATTCATGCATTTAAGGGTTAAAATGGGTTGGAAATTAGAAATCACACACATAATTACTAGAAGTAATAGTAATAATCAAAAGGTGAACATTTATTAATAAGCAAAATATAAGACAGATTGAATTTATTTGGATAATTCATAATTCAGCATAGTATAAAATATTACATTTAAACTAATTTAACAAACATTTTAGAAATATTAATCAAAAAATGTAAAATTTAAAAGTAGCATTTTAATTCAAGGTGTTGCTAGGTAGTTTCTAAGCTGTTCTCAGTGGTTGTTAGGGTGTTGCTAGGTAGTTTCCAGTTTGTTCTGGGTGGTTGCTAAGACATTGTCATGTAGTTTCCGGGGTGTTGCTAGGCATTTCTAAGGTTGTTTGGAAGCATTGGCATGTGGTTGCTAGGGTGTTCTGTATAGTTGCTATGCAGTTGGTAATTTCAGTGGTTGCTAGGTGTCATAGGTGGTTGCTGTGGCATTCTTGACTCTGGACAGATGGCCAGTACCAAAGTGACTTATGAAAGCAATCCATCCCGTGAAGGCAGTAAAGAGAGAAAGAATCCAGTGATGAAGCGCGTCAGGACTCAGAGCAGCAGAGCGAAGTGTGAGATCTGTAGTGAACACAGCAAACTGTGTGTAATTGCCTTTATTAAGAACAGAGCTGATTATGAGCCGCACGTTGGCAAACATTCATAATGAGGTCGTAAAGCCAGTCAAACAAGAAGAGCGTATGAGAGAGAGAAACACAAGTCCGGCTGAATGTGAATGGAATTATTCAGGATGAACAGGAACGTGCTGAACAAGCTCTTTCACACTGATAGTAAATCTGAGCTCTACAACACATACATGTAAACACTGCTGTGGGCCAATGAAAAATTACCAGCAGTGTTATTATAGTTCATTATAATAATATTAGCTAACTATAATAGTTAACTATAATAACACTATAAAACTATAGTTATTATAGTTTAAAAAAGGTTACTTGAAATGTTTGTGTCTATGATTTTGATTTCTAACCCACTGATTCAGTTTTCAGTCATGTCAGGAGAGAAACATGTTCATCTTGATCTGATGATGAGGGAATTCTTTCTGAAATCCTGAAGGACAAGTGAGAATCAGCTTCCCAAACAGCAGTTCCCTGATGCTCCTCGTGTCTCTCTGAGAAAGCAGCATCGGTGAGGAGCGAGTAAATTGAATCCAGTCTGCTGCGGTTGGTAATTAGTCGTTACGGATCAGCGGGAGCGACATTGTTTCCTCTCCCTCGGGATTTGGCTCTTACTCCAGTCTTTCTGAGGAGGAACAAACTCTGCAGCTGCTGGCTGTTGTTTTATTCTCTTACTGACGGCATTCACTGCTCTGTGTGTATCAGTCGTGATGAATCCTTTCTAACAGTGTTTAACATGAGTTTCCAACAACATCCAGCTTAATGTCTCATTTATCGTCCAGTGTTTGTGTGTGTGTTCCTTAACTGACTGTGACTTAATTATGCTGCCTCGCGCAACACGATTGGTCGATTTTGTCCAATGCCTGCATGCCATTGGTCAAAATTCATAGTTTGCTGAACAAGCAGGAATATTTTGTTTATTTGCAAAAAACAGCCTCAAAAACCTCTTGAATATCATTAAAACATTCACTGCCACAAACCTTGTCATCTTTGGTAAGTTATAGTCTGTGCCAGTTAATTAAAATGATTAATTGCTCTGTGAAATCCACATTGCTCACACGTGTGGGTGGAGATTGTTTCAGCCAATTAGAAAAGAGCTACAGGAGTGACATCATCATACGGGAGCCCCGCCTCCTGACGAGAGAATCATGAAGGATTTACAGACAAAACATAAACTGTGCTGAAAAACGATATAATGGGCAGCTTATGGTTTGATTGTGTCAGTGAATGTTAATGATAAACTTCACAGACATGCAAGAAAATGAAACAAAACTGAACACACACACACACACACACACACACAGTCAAAATCAGGTCTATTATTTTTTCCCCCATAACTAATGATTCTGACATTGCTCTATCCTCACAGTCACACAGGGGAGAAATAACTCATCCACTTCTTAATCACACATCAGATCACACACACACGCACAGACGCACATGCACACGCACGCACGCACGCACACACACACACTCACACACACACA